>PVIU01000010.1:178742-255764 GCA_004026605.1 Ondatra zibethicus | reverse complement strand
CAAGCCTGTCCTATCTCCCAGTGCCTGGTCTCATTAGCACCTGCCCCTTGGGGCAGACTTCTGCCAAAGGAAAGACGACCCGAGGAGGAGTGTGCACCATGCTGGGCATAGACTGGCTCTCAGGCTCACCCGGCTTTTCTGTCTGGCTTTGTTGCAGGCCAGCACATGATCGTGGGGCGCTTGGCTGTTTCCCCATTCCCACACTGGGCCATCCTTTGCGCACCCGGTTGTCTTTCCCAGGTTGCGGATGTGAGACCACGCATGCGCACCGCTGCTTTTGGGGGGGCAAGTTCACCGCCCACAACAGCTGGCCTTCCTCCATTGTGAACCAGTAAATGCTCAAAACTTTTGCTCCACTCCCAGGGGACCCCCCATTAAGATGATCTTGCATTCACTACCTGCCAACAGGACCTGTAAGCAAGCCAGGAAGAGCGGCAGATTAAGCATAATTATGAATTCCAAGTGGAAGGGAGTAGTTCGAGATTGTTTTTCATGAAAGGTCCATTTTTTCCCCTTGCTGAAAATCCACACAGGGAAGCACTGAAGGCTCCCCGGAGTCTTTATATTTAAATCTGTTTTGCCATGAGCGAGACCTGTGCGTTCCCTTAAACAGACAGAAATCCTCGCAAACTTGAATGCTCTTCTTAGAATTGGATTTTGGTCCGCTCAGGATTTGTATCCAATTTTCTAGAGAAGTATTTTAAAATTTATTAACAAGAACTGGTACCAAATGTAACCCTCAAGACATTTCCCAGGCTTAGCTGTCAATGAGCGCTTAATCCCCTAAGGATCTAGAAACCAGCCTCGCCAGGAAGGATTCAAAGGCTCTTGCAGGCTGTTCCTAAGTGCTTAGCGCGTGGGCATCAGCAGCAAGTCAATTGTGCTATTGCTTGTTCTAGTCTTCGTAAACGAGGGGGGAAAAAATCCAAGATGCCGGGCATAGAAACCCTTGCATTTTCTGTATTCACCACATTAATGCTGTGCAGCCTCACGACGGGACAGCTTTTCCTAATTTAGCCTGAACTTAGTAACACCTCTTCACACACTTTCTTGATCTCGCTGATCTTTGCTCTCTTCCCAACGCGGCATCAGCAAACAGCTACAGCATTGAAGATGGCTCACAGGCGGCCCAAATGGTCGGTTGACTCCTCATACATTATCTTGGCTGTATTTAAACCAGAAGTGGCTTGACAGTAAGTGAAACGCTGGCTTTTTAACAAGCCCAGTAAAATCCTGGAAAGCAATCACGATAATAATAAAATAATAACGACAGCAGCCAGAGGGTCCACGATCTTGCAGCAAGGAAGATTTGATGCCAGCTTTCACGTTTATTTTCTTTGAATCTTTGTAAACCCACGGGGCAGACGCCATTCTTACCTTTATATATGAGGAGATGGGCGATTGCGCCCAGAGTATCGGAGTTAGTTTCCCAAGACTACGAGACTTTATTCATTTAATTATTTGGTAGGGAACAGATGAAATTTGAACCTTGACATCCATCTGTTTTCGTGGATGCTAAAAATATTTTTTAAAAATCTTTTATTTAATTGCTTTCAGAGTTGGCTTATAGAACACACAAGCAAAACCAGTCTCATTTCTTTCTAATTGTCTTTCTATAAGATCCTTCTGTTTTCCATATTCCTAAAAATTATTTAAATATATTCATTGTATGTGGTTTAAAAACCGACTAATGCATTTAGTTCAGAGAAAATCCAGATGTTTATTTAAAGCTGCAGTACCCCCAAATCCCAGTTGAGTTAAAAATCTTCAGTTTTTATCCAATTGTGTATTTGTATATAAAAATTTCCCCTTTTATGTATAATTTTAAAGCAACATATGGCACATTAATATTTAATGCAACCTAGTTTATTTTCTTCATTGTTTATACAATTATGTTTACCCATTGATATTGTTGTACTTATCAAACCATTTAAAGATGAACCAAATGCAAGACAGAAATAGAACTCAGGAGGATGTGTGTTCCTTTATGTAATCTGTGCCTCTCCATGAGTGCACATTCCCTGGATTAGTGGTTTATGTCTTTAATCACGGCAACAAGACTTTTATTTTGCAAGATGGATTATATTACTCCCTTGCTTGCTGTTAGGTTGTTTAAATACCTCACAACAATGTCCAATGAATTCTCAGATTCACATTGAATAGCTATCAGTACAAGACACCTTGCTAGTCTGAAATTTTTTTAACCTAAATAAACATACTCTCTTTTGGGTAGTCAAAGAACTTTCACCTGCCCATGAATTGTTTTATCAGAACAAGTATCTAACTATAGATGCCCCATGTAGAATACAAAGGTTACTTTTGACAGATATGGTATGCCCAGAGTTTTTAAAGCATTTTCATGTCCAAATGAACCGTGGGAAATGCCAGTGCTTGTCTACAATAGTTACACACAGCTCTGCATATTTTCACATTTTCATTGTTCAAATATAATAGTGACTATGCAGAATGACCTGGAGAGGCATCAAAGAAGTGGTTTTCACATTTTGGGGGGGTATGGTGTTTGTTTGTTTTAAATATGTGTGCTTTGGTCTTGAAATACCCAAAAGTTCTTACAAGAGCCCTTCCGTCCTAAGTTCATGAAACCAATTGCTGGCTTATGAGTAGCAACTGCATCACTCAGAAGGGCAGCAGGAAAGGGAAGAGAGGCAGATGAGTGTCTTGCACGTCCCTGTATTATAAATACAACAGAGAAAGTGCTTTTGTTTTTCTCCCTAATTGTAAAAATAATATACCCAAGTCACGAAAAATCAGGGAACAACTTATCCACAGGTTTTCTTGAAAAATATTTGACAAGTATGATTAAGAATATGGCCTCTGGAGGAGCCTTCTGCACAGTGTTGTAGAACTCTCATTTAACTTTGTTTTGTGGAGTCTGGTATCTTTGTACTTCTCTGTGAAAAGTACCGTATCTCTTCCCTCATCTCAGCAATCCTTACACCTCATACCCTCACACTGTGTGTCTTTAGCCAAAGACCCAACGTGGAGAGTGTTCCATAGGTGCCTGGGTTGGGAAGTCTGGGGACAAAACTCGAGGGTGGCACCTAACCCCTTATCAAGAGCCCTAGGGAAATAAGGTAGATCTCGCAAAGTCTCTTTCTGAACTCACTGGTTCTTTGAAGCCTATGTGGTTAGGTGTTCTGCTTGATGCTAGGGGTGCAATGGACTTTTCCAAAAGCAAGTGAAGTTTTCATCTGATGAGTTGCTGAAAGAGAAGGGTGTCACTGCACAACCAGATACTATTGGCTAAAGTCGGTGGCTGTCTAGCACGCAGGCATCACATGCTGAGGGGAATGGAAACGGCTTTGAATGCAGGTAGAGTGGGCAGGTCCAGCCTGTGGTCTCTGCTGCCTGGGAAGAATGGGAAGGAGTCCAAGAAGAAACAGCACGTAAAACATTAGAGTTAAAAAGACTTTAAGGTACCATGTCATCCTGACCCTGACCTCTCAAGCATACCGTAGAATGGGGGACAGGAAGGCATGGTTGTCTAGGTGATATGTGGGGCCCTTGCATAGGTTTGTCTGATCACTCTATACCTGAATATTCTTATTAACCCATAAAACAAAGTTAATGACACCTTCCCCAGAAAGCACATGGCAAGATTAAATGAAATGTGATCCACTGTAGACACCTCAATCACAAGAGCCCTTCTCTCCAGCTTCCTCGCCAGCTTCCTTCTGGCACAGGCAACTTTTCTTCCAAAATTAAAGGACATGTGTGTCTTCTTGAGAATTTAACCTGCTGGAAATTTAAAGCCATTGCCTATCTTTAAAAAATGATATGTTCATAAATTAGACCTAGTTTATTGAACTGAAAAACGTACCCTTTCAAACTCAGTGGGAAGACAGTTTAGAAATACCCAATTCATTATTTTTTGTTTGCCACCCCCACACACAATGTAGTCAGTTTCAGAGAGAAATACTCAGCCATGCATCTGAACATTAGCAGGGGAATTAATTTTAAAATCAAACCCATCATGATGAATTATAAGCAAGTGAGTGATTGGCAAGGTAGAAAACTGGAATTGGACAGCTGGGTGCCCAGTGTATGGCAAACTCTTCCGAGTGCTCCGGGCATGTCAGTATTTGGGTTAGGGAGGAGGAGAGGGGAGAGCAATTTCTTAACTTTGTGTTTTGACTTTACCTGCCGCATACATAACTCATGCTTGAGAAGGCATTTCTAAACTGCAGCTCAATCTGCCATCAGGAGGATTTTACAGGTTCATTGATCCCGAGAAGCTTTAAGGAACTATTGCCTCAGAATCTGAAAACGCAGAGATCAGAAAAATGACCAGAAGCGAAGTGTGTTGATGTTTCAATGACTCACTGGGCTTGGCACTCACTCATCCATGCCCACTCATTCCAGCCCCTCTTCCTCTCAAGAGCAAGCTCCGTGCCTGACATGAAAGTCCACCTTTCTCTTTGTGAAGGCTGACCTCTTGTTTCATGGAGAATGCTGCAGAACTAAGTACCATCATCGTTTGTGTGGTTCAGACGTTTGTGTGTTCCGCCGCAGGCACCAATCAGCATTGCTGGGAAAAGGCCGTCTGCTCCTCAGACAAATAGAACTGGAGCCATCCCTGAATGGAGTCCGCCCTAGTCCTCATTCAAAACAGGACTTCTAGGCAGACGAGATGGCTCGCAGTGTGTGTGTGTATGAATGAAGGGGTCACATCAGAACAAATGCAGGACTTTTCAATCTGAGGCTCTGGATTCTTGTGAAAAATTTTATTTTGTTTACTTATGTATTCATTCATTTTGTGTGGGCAAGTATGTGGTTGTGCCACGGTAGGGGTGTGGAGGCCAAGCAATAACTTGAAAGAACCTTTTCTATCCTTCTACCACGCAGGTCCCGGAAACCAAACTTAGGTTGCCAGGCTTGGCGGCAAGCACCCGTACCTCAAGCCAGCCAGTCAGTTGGGGGAAACTGTGAGCTCTGAAGGGAACCCCATTTTTTTTGTTTTTGTTTTTCATTTTTGGTTCACAGAGTTCAACCTGACAGCTGAACTTTAGATGTCATAGCTAACACTTTGTGCACCTCAGTTTTTGCGCTGTACTGACTAGTACTTGGGTCCTTTTCTCCTTCGTTCTTATCATTTTGGAGAGAGCAGCTGGTTTTCTCTTTCCTGGTGTCATGGGCAGATTCTGATCAGTCACCCTCACCAGGGACTGGGCAGCTACTACCAGCTTCCCCAGAGCTATGTGACGCTATGCTCAGGGCTGTGCCTTCTAACTGCCCAACTCACGGACCTAGCTCCCACTGTTGAGACTGTCATTGCAAGGAGTACGTCAGGGCTGGGTTTGCCTTATGCTACCTGATGAAGCAAAACAGTCATCAGGAAATAGTAATGAGTAGATGAAGAACTAAGTGGATTAAAACTTAGCTTGAGTATCTATATGTCTATGTCTCTACCCATGTATGCATATAGTACATATCTGTCTTTCTATCTCACCATCAACCATCTCTGTCTCTCTGTCTATCATTTATCTAAGTAACTAAATAGGAACATTTTTCATCAAGGAAAACAGTGTGAGAGGTTTTTTTTTTTAAAAAAAAATAAATTCTAGGTTGCTGTTAGGGCTGTGATAATTGGAAGGGTCAAGGCCACTCTTTCTTTGAGACCCTTAATACTTCTTCCTAGCTGATCCCCACCCACAATGCTGCTCACTATTCTGATTGGTGTTTACTTTCATGTTGAGAAATAGACCTGGATTACTTATGTGATTTAAAGTGGGAAGAGGTCTTCATTAAGACACAAACCCAGCTTTCATGGCTCCCACCCGTGGCAGATTTCTCCTGACTCCTGTAAAATTCTTCGGAGCTTGGCAGAGAGAACGCTACATGGAGTTGACGAGAGAGAGGAGACTGACCAGTGGCTGTCATTCCCTCCTTCCCACCAGCGCTTTTGTATTAGTGTGCTTGTGACTGAAACGTGGGCTTCCAGCACTTTCTTCAGAGGCCTCTGTTCGATTACACCAGTGTATGTGAATATTTTCACGTTGGTTCCTAATGAGGTCTGCAGGAGCAGTTCTCTCCTGCAGAGAGCTCAGCCCTGGCTCTTTGGTCTTTACTTTGCCTCTGTCTGTCACCTGTTGGCTGGGTGATGCTGTGACATTCATTCGCTCTTCAAACCATCGCTTCCTCGGTTCTCTGATGATACAATGTTCTCAACTCACGGAGTCAGATGAAATCAAACGACTCAATACAGGGAAAGAACTCGGCATTTGAGCTAGAGCCTACCTCACCCTTCAGAAACAACACAGTCAGCAAACTGGAAGGATGAGATTTAGAAAAAGACAGATTTGGTAAGAGGAAGGTGAGATGAGGGATTGGGTAAAGCCAGGACTTGCCTCTGAGGGCATTCAATGCAGCTTACGCACTACTGCGATCTTCTTGGCCATTGAAGAGAAAAGAGTCCAAGCTGCTATTCACCAGCACTCATAAGTTTTACTCTAAGCAATGTTCTAGACACTTTTATGTCTATCGAACGTGTCCTCATTCTAAACCTGTGAAGGAGGCCCTACTCCCACTTAGGGCTGTAAAAGAAAGAAAGAAAAAGAAAGAAAGAAAGAAAGAAAGAAAGAAAGAAAGAAAGAAAGAAAGAAAGAAAGAAAGAAAGAAAGAAAGAAGAAAATCTTAAAGATGTGAAGCTAGATAGCTCGCCTTGGTGTCGTGGATGAGAATGACTCTATAGTCTCATGTATTTGGATGCTTAGTCATCAGGGAGTGGAACTCTATGAGAAAGATTAGGTGACCTCGTTGGAAGTGTGTCACTTGGAATAGGTTTTGAGGTTTCAACCTATGACAGGCCCAGTATCTGCCTGTCTGTCTGACTGTCGGTCCGTCTGTCCACTGCCTGCAGATCAGGATGTAGCCCCCAGCTACTTCTCCATCACCATGCCTCTTTTCTGCCACAATGTTCATTGACTAATCCTCTAAAATTGGGCACGATTTCCTTTAGTCACTGGGTTTCTTCACGAGAGCGGCAGCTAAGACACCAGAACACACAGAGAGCAACCGAGCTTTAGTTTGCTGAGTCCACACTCCTGGCTTTATGAAATGTTTTTATAATAGTCCTTACCTGGCACACCCCTGATTGTCTCGAGTCAAGCAGGAGCTCCTAGGATTCCTCTTGTTCTTCCTTCCTTGCCTCCCACTTTCCAGAGCGAGCTCTTCCTGTGTCACTGCTGCCTTCATGTGTTCTGTTTTGATCGACTGGTTATAATTGTTGCGCTGTTTCAAGTACTAACGAAGCCTGACCCGGCCAGCTTCTGAGCTTAGATCTAGAGGGCACATTCTGGCTCCCATGGTCATGTATTACATTTGTCCTTTGGTTTTGTTTTATTTGAGATAGATTCTGACACAGTTGAAGCTGGCCTTGAACATTCTCTGCTGATCCCCTGGCTTCTACCTGCTGACGGCTGGGATTAGAGACACAAGCTAGGGATCAAGCCTAGAGTTTGGGCATAGCAAGCGTCTACTGTACTGACCCAAGCGACATCCCTGGCCCTTCCGTTTGTTCTAAAACTTCAGTAAGCCTTCCAATTTATGTGTTTTCTCTCTTTGGTTTTCCTAGAGAACTGGAAAAGTTCTAAACAGATTTTACTGCTTATATACATGCAAACTGATCAAAGTTAGAATGTGTGTGCTGTGGAATCGGCTGTATTTTCCCATTTGACTGCACACGCAGTGGTGGCGTGGGCGATGCCTTTAAGTTAATAGCAATGATCAAACCTGCAATTTGTTTTGCAGAGACAATGTTCTTTCATTGGAACTTCTTACTGCGGAAGGTGATTTACAGAGTGCTAGTAATTCAACCAGCCTGACAACTGTTCCACCACAGGTATGTTTCTTCTCCTCTTGTCCTCCACGCTGGTGTCGTGAAATATTTTCACCCCCACAAGTAGTGAATTTGTTACCTTTTAGGGACACAGACATTCAAATAATACCATGCGGTTATTTATTGACTTTAGTAAACGTTGCCAGCTTTGATGCTGCACGCCTATTAAAAGATATTGAAAACCACAAAACTATCCCTATAAATTTGGGAGAAAGCTGCAGTTGGGAAGTCACAGCTTGTTTTTACTGTGCTGAATGAGGCTTGAAAGGAACCAGTCGTTCCTATTTAGCTACAAATATCTATGCATATTCATTTGTGTTGCCTCCTCCCCCTTCAAGTGAATTGACAACACCAGAAGCCAAAGCCATCCCGTTCTCTCCTAGACAACATTAGATAAACATTTAGGCTGCCATGCCATGAGTCACTCTCTGAGCTGGAGGCATCAGTTTTAAAACAATCATTCCATTGACAGGACCTTCCCATGTCTGAATGCTGCTTTGAGACTCTGGCTTGTTTACACAGGGCTCATACTAGCCATCTGAGGGACACTCCAATCCACAGGGAATAAACTGAATGAAAAAAGAAGAAGAAGAAGAAGAAGAAGAAGAAGAAGAAGAAGAAGAAGAAGAAGAAGAAGAAGAAGAAGAAGAAGAAGAAGAAGAAGAAAAAGAAAAAGAAGAAGAAGAAGAAGTGTCCCTGCCTTCAGCACTTACAGAAACAGCTGGATTGCTGGCTAACCCCAGTTGTGAGTGTGACTCTGTTTCAATGGCCATATGTTAGGCATCTACATCCTAGCTACTCAGAAGCACTTGGGAATAACAATGTCCACCAACTGCCCAGCCTGGAGGAAGGAAGCGGGTAGGACTTGGACATCCAAAAGGAAGGTTCAGCGTTGCAGAATGATCTATATTCTATGCTTCCTCCCCTCCCTGTGGTGCAAAGGTAGGAGGTTTTAAGTGGCGGGGCCACTGTCTTTTGTTGGTTTCCTTTAATAAGGTAACTTGAAGAAAGAGTGTAGGGTAAGCAGACACTATGCTCGGCTGTTGTTCTCCTTGTTCTTGATTTTGGAGGACAGTCACCGGATTGTTTTGAAGTAACAGTAACTGATTTCAGATGGCCCTGGAGATCCCATCTGAGGAGGACACACTTCTCTTGTTGTTTACAGGGCCATCGTCTTTGGCTTCCTAATTTCTATTGGCTGAATCATGGCTAAAGGACTTTCTCTCTATTCGCAGTTTTTAATGTCACACTTAACATCTGAAATTATCCAGTCGTATAATATAGAGAGTGTGACTATAAATAAAATCAAACACTGCTCAGCCTCTTGTTTAGGGAATCTACTTCCCTGTTAATTTTTTAAAATCACTGGGACTAAAGATGTTTTATATATTTAAATGAGTAAAATGTCAATAGACAAGCAGTTGGTACAGCCCGTGAAAGGATAGGATATCCACATTGTGTCTATAAATAAAGTTTTATTGGAACATAGTCACATCACTTGTTTCTATCTCCTTCATGGTTGTTTTCCCACCATTCAAGCAGACTTGAATGGTTAACGAGAAACTAGATGGCAGGAGCAACTTTAAGGGTTAACCTGTTTGCCCCAGTAAAATGCTTTTCTGGACTGGGGAGAGGGCTCAGTTGCTAAAGTCCTTGATGCACATGAAGATCTGTGTTCTGATCCCCAAAACTCATGGAGAAAATTATAGCGTGCCCTCCCAAAAAACAACTAAAAAAAAATCTCAACAACAAAAATGAAAGTCAAAACAGAGAAGCATGAAGACAAGAAAATCAGTAAAATGAAAAACACCTCCCTCCATGATGTCTTACTGTGGGTCTTAAAAAGAGTTAACCTTAAAAAGAGTTAAGAAATAAGATGCTTTAGCTTCTTGCATTTGGCCAGATGTTTATGCCAGCTGTTTTATACACCTTTAAGAAAGGGTTCCACTAAAATGCCAGATGTTTTATTTACGTGGGTCCTAGTAGCTTATGGAAGATCTGGCAACATCATCGTTGCAAGAAGTTATCCTGGTTAGTTTGACTTATCTGGGTAGGACGATATCCAAAGAGTGATGGTCCTGGGAAGGCAATGTAACCATAGTTACCATGGGGGCTTTACTTCCTCCTTCCTCTGATACATCGAATTGTCTAAGAGTGATCATGCAGTGCTGATCCGAGAACCTTCGTTGTGAGCATAGCTGTTCCTGACATTCAGACTACCCCATCTTGTCTTTGAAGGCCTCCATGACTCATCTCTAAATGCTACATGCACCTCGAACCCCAGCCTTCCTCCCGCTCTCCTAGTTGGCTGTTTATGCTCTTCAAGTCTTATCATGTTACCGCCTTATTCATCCCTCTGGCAAGCTCGCTAGCTTTGTGGATGCATCGTCTGGAGCTTCAATCTGCCACATAAGTCATGTCTTCCAATTCCTTTATCGTTCTCCATGCTTGTCTCTGAACTCTTTCCAATTTATCTTCTGCCTTCTCTCTGGAGCTGTGATGCCCCAACTTGACTCTGGCATTCTCTGGGTGATTTCACCAACCCACAACTCCATACCTTCTCGAAGTCATAAATCAAGATAGAACTAGCCCTCCTCTTTTTATGCCACAGCATGATGTAAAATGGAAACAAATATATAAATTGCTACGGTGTCTCCTTTCTGCCCTTGGTGGACTTCATACATAGCCAGCGTTCCCATTATTGCGGCGTAGGAAAGAATCTTGAAAACTCGTTTTTTGGTGCATTAAAATTTAAAGACAATCTTGGGCTTTCATTATACCTTACTGCATGACCTGTAACAGTGTGGGTAGTGTTTTTATTTTTAATGCTCAATAAGCCCTCCAATACAAATATTTTCTCCAACATGAATCTCTCCTCTTGACCTTCATTTTTCTTCACTCTTTATTTGAATGACTGTATGTGATCGTTATTTAATATTTTAAAACTCATTATAATTAAAGTGGGATGATCTTGAGAGATGTCTCAAGTGTTTTCCTCTCATGGGAAAGTGCCTGGAGAGGTGTTAGGTAGTGGAGCCAGATTCTACTATCATTTCTAAGTATGCAAGAGGAGAAGCGTATTAGTCTAATGAAGGGAGTGGAAAAATATCCCCGCACATAATAATTTGAACAACAAAATGATCTGGAGAAGTTGGAGATCTTGATAAATGGGGCCAAGTAATTGACAGAGTGTTTTAATTAGGGCAAGGCATCTGCCAGCTAATTACCTTTTCCAGGATAAATAATTACAAATTTTCAGGTTCCCATAGCTTATAATTTCTAGCTGTAGTTAGCTTCTGCATACTGCTCTTCCTAAACCTTGAGACGGAATAGTAATGGTTCAGTTCTGGGAACTAAAGGGAAAGTGTGTTTGGTAGAATAGCCTGCGGTGGGTTTTTATTGCAGTTGGTGAGATCCAGACCCATCATCTCTGCTCCTGTTGACTGTTGCTAAAGATTTCTTGGAAATAAAACAAGGCAGACGTTTCTGCCATCAACAGGATCTGTAAAATGCAGGCTTCAAGTGTGAACTTCTGTCACTAGGGGGTTAATATTCTGTGATTTTACATGGCCTTACAGATGCATATTTTCTGTTTCACCTGGTGTGTTTAGGGACAATACTTTCTGTTTAAATTTTTATTCAATAATAATAACCACAGTAGAGGTCCATCTACACATATTAGATTTGTAAGAAATGGGACAATATTTGGAATTGAATTCTGGTCTTTGGAGAGGGGAACAGTGTAACTCTATTAGACTTTTATTCTTAAACTTGTATTATTTTCACAAAACATTAGCCAAAATTTTACTTCATACTTTTTATTCAGCAGAACTCTAAAAGGACTTTTTGCAGTTCAGTTATCTGTGGGAGCAAATAAGTAACTACTCACGCATTGCCTGTTGAGGAGTTTCCAAGGGGCTATGTACTTGAACTTGAACTATGATAGTAGTTTGTACTGGGAAGAAAATGTCTGAACAAACACAATGGCTCTCCTAGTGCTTCAGTGCATTTGGCCTTCATATTTGGAGAGAAGCATTTCTGCAAAGCCTCACATAGTCTCTCTTCCACAAAGACAACATAACCCGTGCAAGCTCAGCTTTATTCAACAACATGGATCCGTAATGATTGCCATTAATCACTGCACTGTGATTGATGAGACCATGATATACTTGAGAGTTCTTCCTGCATAAGATTGCTTTTTCCTGTGTACCACCTGACCCTAAGTCCCTATCTTTGAAGTATCAGTATCTGGTTTTTCATATATATGCAAACCATTCACATATTTTTGCCAGAGTGGAAGCAACAGTTTACCACCAACTGTGTGTACATATACAGAATAGCAAGCCCAGTCTCAGACTAAAAGTGGTAAAGGGGGAAGATCCTCCCTTACCTACACTCACCTTCTGGCAGTTGCTAACCATCTTTGTTCTTGACTTATAGAGTATAACTCCAATATCCACCCCATGTCATATGGCCTCCTTCTTGTGTGTTTCTGTGTCTGAACTTTCCCAATCTTAGAGGGGCACCAGTCCTTTTTAGGGCTGCTCTTACATTGTGTGACTTCATCATGGCTTTGTGACATCTCTGTGTCAATCTCCTTTCTATTAGGATAACTTGAGATAACTCAGCTTACAAAGAGGTTTACTTTGGTTCGAGGCTGTGGAGAATTCAGTCCGTTGTTGGTGTTGCTGATTGATGGACCTGATTGCATTGGACTTGCGATAGAGCAACATGTCATGGCTGGAGAATGTGGCAGAGCAAGAGCCTCACCTCAGATCCAGGGAAGAGCAAGGAAGGGAGGAAGCAGTTAGGGTCAAAAGTTCCCCTTCAATGAACAGCAGACTTTCCATGAGACCTTATCTCTTGAAGCTTCTCTTACCTCCAAATAACACCACTCTGAGAACATGGCCTTTGGGGGACAATTAAGACCCAAGTGATAGCAATGTATAAAGGCAATGCATATAATGAAATAATGTTCACAGGTATTGCTTTATGACAAAGATTGTCTTTAAAGAAACATACTTTAGCCTACTAAATTAATATAATGAAACTAACCATTAATATAGAAATATAGACTAGAATATAAGAAAATTCTTTTTTTTTTTTTGATTTTTTGAGACAGGGTTTCTCTGTAGCTTTGGAGCCTGTTCTGGAACTAGCTCTTGCAGACCAAGCTGGTCTCAAACTCACAGAGATCCTCCTGCCTCTGCCTCCCGAGTGCTGGGATTAAAGGTGTGTGCCACCGCCTCCTGGCAAGAAAATTCTTTTTTAAATTTTTTATTACTTTATAAATAATACCAATCAAAATTTCCACTTCCTCCCCTATTCCTACTTCCCTCCCATTCCCCCCCACACCCTACAGGGCAAGGTACCCTGCCCTGTGGGAAGTCCAAGGCCCTCCCCCCTACATCCAGGCTTAGGAAGGTATGCATCCAAATAGAATAAGATTCCAAAATGCCAGTGCATGCAATAGAGACAAATCCCAGTGTCATTATCATTGGCTTCTCAGTCTGCCCCAATTGTCAGCCACATTCAGAGGGTCCAGTTTGATCCCATGCTCGTTCAGTCCCAGTCCAGCTGGATTTGGTGAATTCCCATTAGCTCAGGCATACTGTCTCAGTGGGTGGACCAACCCCTCGTGTTCCTGACTTCCTTGCTCATCTTCTCCCTCCTTCTGCTCTTCAACTGGACCTTGGGAGTTCAGTCCATTGCTCTGATGTGAATGTGGGTCTCTGTCTCTATCTCCATCCATCGCCGGATGAAGGTTCTATGGTGATATTCAAGATAGTCATTAGTCTGGCTATGGGACAAGGCTAGTTCAGACACCCTCTCCTCCACTGCCCAGGGTCCTAGCTGGGGTCATCCCCATGGACTCCTGGGAACCCCTCCAGAGCCAAGCCTTTTGCCAACCCCAAAATGACTCCCTCAATTAAGATATCTCCTTCCGTGCTCCCATATCTGTCCTTCCTCCATTTCAAACATCCCACTCCCCCAAACTCTCCCCAATCCTCCCCTTCTCCCCTCTCTCTCCCCCTCTCCCCTTCCCCCACCCCACCTCCCACCCCATGCTCCCAACTTTTGCCTGGTGATCTTGTCTGCTTCCCATTTCCAGGAGGATCTATATATGTTTTTCTTTGGGTTCACCTTATTATTTAGCTTCTCTAGGATCACAAACTATAAGCTCAATGTCCTTTGTTTATGGCTAGAATCCACTAATGAGCGAGTACATACCACATTCATATTTTTGGGTCTGGGTTATCCCACTCAGGATAGTGTTTTCTATTTCCATCCATTTGCATGCAAAATTCAATATGTCGTTGTTGAAAGCGGTAAGAAAATTCTTAATAAGCCCGTGAAGCTTGGGAAGCCCAATGCCATATCTGTAGGCATTGGGTAGGGGGGTGTACTCAGAGCGTGTATCACTTCTAATGGGACAAAAGGCAACACAAAGATTGGGAACAATGAAGATGTCTGATAGAGACCCTTGGGGCCAAATAAGCCTCAAATAATAATGCCAACAGGGTGGAACTGACTTTCACCCTACTTTGTAAATGAAGAAATAGAAACAAAGATGTTAGGTAGGTCATGTAAATTCATGAAAATAACATGTGAACTAATTGGTTTGTAAGCACAGACCATTTGACCCTGAAAATCCAGGTTCTTAACAATTTTCTAGGTTAATTTGCAAACGATGAGGCGGAAGTGAAGGCAGGCTGAGAAAGGAAGGAAGTGCGAAGTAAGGTCGCTGTCACTTTCCTCCTGGCTTGTCTCGTCCTGGTTTTGCCTGCTGGCACTACCGAGGTGGTTGAAGTAAAGCAGACATCAGCTGCCTGGAGAAGGAGTTCAAGCTTGGTCGTGGGTGGGTCCCTAGAGTTTCAAGTCTTTAGAGTATCAGGTGCTACATGCCTGGAGGAGGCCCCAGAATCTGCATTCCTCATAATGTCACATGAAGATCGTAATGCTGTTGAATGGGGACCCCAGCTCAGGGGTCACAGAGAAAACTGAGACAAGATCAGAGTAGAAAATTGTAACCTTAATCCCAGGGGTTAGACAATATTGATGTGCAAATGTATAGCTCCAACTGTCCCCCCCCAAAAAAAACTAGCAGTGTAAGATACTGAGTGTGCATATCTGTCTGTACACACACACACACACACACACACACACACACACACACACACACACACACATCCCAACACACACCATTGTCATAATCTGTTACTAGATTTATTACAGTCAGGAAGCAAGATGAAGTTTTAGACTTTTGAAACAGAGGACTTGGAATTCTAGCCCAGGCTTGTCCCTAAATTAGTCACGAAGTTTTTTTTTTTCTACATCACATTACCCCACCCCTCAATATAAAATCACGGAGTTGAGATAAGGACGTTGTTAAACACATTGTGGCAGTCAGCCACAGACTGTCATTTTTGATAAAAATAGTGATTTTGAAATAAAAAAAAGATCCCTAGTGGTTTTTCTCTCCCTAAATTTTGTACAAACATAAATGTTGATTGTTAAAGCACTAAGATAACCAGACTATAAACATACCATACTCATAAAACATCTGTCCACGGATGAATAAAATTAATATTTGGGATGTCCTTTCAAAGATGAGACCCATGAATACACACCCTTATAAATATACTAATTTGTGATCTTCTAATTTTTATTTTTTGGCGTTATTTTTATTGATGAGTTTCATTATGGCATGTATGCTTTGTTTTCATTCATTCATCCTTTCACTGCCATCCTGCCCTTGCGCCTTGCTCCCCTCTGGCTGGTTCCCTTTCTTTCCCCTTACATCTCCATTCTGCCTTTCTTTTATGGAGAATCCATTATCGCTTCTACTTTTCATCACCCTTGATATCTCGTCCTCCTTTCCCTCATGGCTTACATACACATTCTCGAACACAGACACCTAAACATACTTTTAAATCTGGTTCCCTATAACAGAGATTGTGTGCACCACTTGTCTTTCTGGTCTGGCTATTTCACTTAACACGATGAATTTTTAAACAATAGTCTATGCTCGTGCATGTACTGAATGCAGGTGTTATTTATGACTGTTAGTGTTCTCATAGCTTTATATTCCATGACAAGCTTACAATTTCTGTGTCCCATCACTTACTCTAAACTGTCTCTTGCTTGTAGCTGATAGACAGCTAAATATGATGGTTGTTCTGATGAGCACCCTGACATGTGTTTGGAGGCGCTTGTCTGTTCTAAGGGTCAACAGCTGGATCAAAGAGTAATCCTGACTTGAAGATTCATAAAGTATGACATTAGAGCAGGCTGTAATATGTGTCAAGTGATGTTCACATGCAGGAGAGAGACAGAAAGAGAGAGGGAGAGAAAGATAGAGAGAGAGACAGAAAGTGACAGAGACAGAGACAGAGAGCAAAGAGAGAAACAGACACACATACACACACACATGGAGAGGGAGACGGATGGAGAAAGACACATACAGAGAGAGACAGAAAGTGACAGAGAGAGACAGAGACAAAGAGAGAGCAGAGAGAGAAACACACACACACACGTGGTGGGAGAGAAAAAGAGAGAGATATCCAGTATATTCAGTTAGTTCTTCTTTGCATCTATAATGCAGAAAACTGCAAGGCTGATGTGTGAACAGCTATTAGCTCTTGATTTCTGGATAAGGACGATTTGCAAATAGAATTCCTTGCCATTCTCTGTGTTTCCTAGTTGCTCTGCACAGGGGGCAGGAAGCGGGGGGGGAGCAGAGATTTGGAGTAAGAAGTAACAGTGGTTTCTGCATCTAGCTGAGCTACTTGGAATGGAACCAGAAACATGAGAAGGGAACATCTGTGCGGGAAGAGACAGCAAGAGAGGAATTCTTTTCTTTCTAGACTGCAGAGGAAAGGTTTGGCTTCAAAGGGGCAAAAAGAAGAAAAAAAGAAAAAAGAAAAAGAAAACCTATCAAGGTTCAAATACAATCCATTTATCAATTCCCTCAGTCCTTGAGCTCCATCGCACTCTGGCAGAAAGAGCTGCTTCTGAGAAATCAAATTAGGACAGTGCCCAGGCCAGCGTGCACCGTCTGCACAGAGGGCTCTTTGACTGGCTTTGGTAAAGACGTTGGTGAACTGATTTCCTTTTACGGACCAAAGACCATGAACTGGTCCAACATCCTTTATCTGGAAGGCAACAAGGGGCGAGCTGCTGGAATCGAGGGCTTCAGGGAGCCCTTCCTGCCTGGATCCCATTCAAACAGTGAGAGAGTCAGCAGGAAGAAATCTGTACTCAGCAGAGGGTGTAAAGGAGACTCAGCAGAGCCAGTGTGGGATGTGGTCCGGACTCAGAGCAGCCTCTGCTAGACCCTTGAATGCCCAGACTCTGGCACCGCAACGACAAATTTTCGTTGCTACTCCATAACTGTAATTTTGCTACTAAGCCGTGTCTCAGTTCCTAAGACCTTTGGTCGCGACCCACACGTTGAGAACCACTGGCCCAGAGCAAAGGGAGGGGGCAAGGTTTCCGAAGTCCCAGTCTGGGCATGCAGGAAATGTCAGAAGCAACAGCCTGCTGGAGGGCAGGCAAGAACTTTGCTCCGCGTGGGAAGGCATCTTCTGATTGATTCCCTGGTACATAAGCCAGTGACGTTAGTCAATCAGCACAGGATCTGCGTGGGGTGGCGAGAGCGAGTAGGAGTGGGAGGAGAGGATGGAGGAGGAAAACGCGCCAAAAGAACTTGAGATGCCCTCTAGAAAGAGCATCAGCTCGGGGAGGGGGGAGGGGGGATTGGGACCGCTCAGTATTAGCCTTCAGGAGGAAATGCTGGGAATGGCTTTGCTGGCAGGGTGGCCACCGGAAGCACATAACTCTTGGGCCAGGGCTGACTGCTGTGCCATGTCCAGGGGAGGTATTGCTGGCAGAAGCGTTCTGTACCCTGCAGAGTATGAAGTAAAGGCCCATCCTGAGTGAAGGCCCTATGGGAAGCCAGTATACCTCTGGAGCTTGGCGGCCAGGGCACCAATGGCAGCATCTACGAGACCATCGAAACAACAGCAACCGTGAGGGACACTAGCAGGTGACTCCAGGGTCACACCCTATGCTCATGGCAAAACACCAATGTACGTCAAGTAAAACTAAATAAATTAAAAAAAATTGTACATAGATAAATAAGCTGCTATTAAGCACAGGAGGAAGTCACACAGGATTGTCCGTATGGCTCAGTCCTTAGACAGGAACTCAGCATTGTGGAAGTGGAGGAGTCTATAGAGAAGGAAGGAAGTGTGGGGGTACTTTGCTTTTCATCACCCCAACCCCTCCCCCACCCGTTTCATTACAAGGGTCCCATCAAGGTTTACTGCGGGATCACTCCTAGCTGAGATCTCGTTTTGTTTTGTTTTGTTTTGGCCTAATGGTTCCTTCAGAGATCCCCACTTAATCAGCACACGCAACATGGTGACCCACCCCCAATACTGACACTTCTGCTGTCTATTGGAGCACTGTCATAGCGATTGCCCAAGGGTCACAGGTTATAATGAATGCCTGCTTTATTCTCTGGTCTCCTTCCCAAGAACAGGCTCTCCCTGAAGGCAGAGCTTAGAATGCTCTGCTCGCCTGCCCTCACCCTCGTATCCCAGGGGGATGGGCTCACCATAAAGAGTTCCTGAATAATTACCCAAGTGAGTAAGGAGCCTAGAGAGGGGCGGAAGAGGAGACAGGCTGGGAGCATGACAGGCTGGTCCATTCTGGGGACACTGATCTATCTGTAACATCCAAGGATCTTTAGCTACCCTTAGGTGTCACTGCTGGAGGATGGGGGAGCCAGGCTCTTGCCTGGCAATCCTAAGGCAGCATTCACATTCTTTGACGTACACGCATCCTCCCACCCACTCCCTCCCCTCCCCTGCACCCAGATTCACTGGAAGAGCAATGCGACAGGACTAGGGAAGGGGCAGAGGCCTGGGCATTTGAAAGTTTGTTTGGTGTCAGGCTCTATGAAATAGTTCATCGTAGGATCATCTCTTTCCCACAGGCTGATTTGTAAATCGGGTGTTAGTGGCACTCCTCCGCACTGGAACTAACAGATGTCACCAGATTTGCTTACGGGAACCCTGCTCAAGGGCAAAGCCAGGATATTAACCTAGATTTGTTTCTAATTCTGGCGTCCCTAGTTTTTTTCTAGACAACCTCTCCCCACAATGAAGTATGTTTAGAATGGTAGCTGGTTTTCGAAGGTTTAAAGCATTTCTGAGCAACCCAAGCTGTTTGGAGGTGGTGGTGGTGGTGGTGGTGTGTGTGTGTGTGTGTGTGTGTGTGTGTGTGTGTGTGTGTGTGTGTGTGTATGTGTGTGTCTGTGTGTGTGTGCGCGCGCGCATGCGCGTGAGTTCTCAAATATGTGTGATGGGAATGTCTGTGTTCTAAGTGGTGCTGAGTAACTGTGCCAACCCTTTAAAATAACTTTTCCATCTCCATTATGTCACTTCCAGTGTGTGTGTGTGTGGGGGGGGGGCAGGTAGAATGTTAACGCCCAATTTTAATGGCGTCAATAATAAAAATCGATGTGTATTTACTCAGTGTGGGGTAGATTACAGGTCTTATACCTAACTGTGATTGCACGTGGTCTGGCAAGATTGAGACGCGGCAAAGTCAGCCTGGATGACAGAAAGGGCCTGAAGATCCTGAAAGAACAGGGGGCTCTCCCTGAATGTTTGGTTGTAGTGCTCTTTGGATTCACCTAGCTGTCACTGTCCTGTCCTAGGTAGTTCTACTTTCGGTTTGCCTAAGGATTTCCTTGCAAGTTCACCAGTAATGCTTATCCTACCTGTGGGACTCAGTTCCCTCTGAGTTGCCAAGGTGTCCCTGGAGCCTAAATACTGGACTTGCCAAACCCACGGCAGGTGTGGGGAACTGTGGCTTGGGACCTGCTGATTCTCAAAGGAGAGTCATTTCCAAGGAAGAGGTGAGTAGGAGGGTTGGATGGAGAAACCAGAAGCAGCCAGTCTCCCACACCCCACCCCTGCTTTTTCTCCCACAGAGCTGTTGCCTTGTTACTGTATTTAAAGTGATTAAACTTTCTTGGGGTACTTAAGTTTTTCTTCACATGCAAGGGCACAGAGTGACTGAAAGGCATCTGGAGGTCACCTGGATAGTATCTGTTTTGGTCCGTTGTCAGAAGCTCTACCCATCTCCAGCAGAGAATGAAACTGTGGTTGGGATCTGTTTTTAGGTGGTCTTGGGCATCGGGGTTGAGTGACTTGTGACAAACGCCACCGGAGTGGAAGAGTCAGGGCTCTGCTCTGGTTCTGTAAAACTAGTTTGCTGACAAAAATCAGCTTTGGCACTCAGGGGTGTGACCGTTTCTGCAGCGTGGTCAGGTCTTGTGTCTTGAGAGCTGGAGACAGTTGCCACTGCAGAAGAAGCTCTGAGCTTCCTCCAAGACACCTTAGCTGCCTTGTGACCAAGGGCCAAAGGAGCCACTAGGAGGAGCTAATGACTGACCAAGTGTGTGCTCACCAATATTTAATGTGAATTGCTTCACCAAGTGCCCAACCTGGGCTCATTGCAGGCTCCGGGTATTTAATTATTCATGTGGTAATGGATGGACCAGGAATCGTCTGCCCTTCAAGCGGTTCACAGAGGAGAACAATTGTGTCTCCTAGTTTCATTTGTGGGTTTATTTGTGTCAGGAGGATGGTGCTTCAGCCTTACTGCAACATAAGGACAGAAGAAAGACTGCATCAGCAAATCTCCCACTTACACACACACACACACACACACACACACACACACACACACACACACACCCACACCCACATGCAAACCATCAATGCCTTCTACAAACAAAATACAACTCCTCCCCTACCAAAACAATGAAAACTATCTCAGATCACAATGAATACCTTTTGCAACATCTGGGGAGTCCTTTCTGTTGTGCCCAGGGAGTGAGATTAAGAAGGAAGAGACCATGACATTTAATGCTTGAAAGCCAGCTCTGCAATTTAACAGTTATATATTTTGACACTGTTTCTTAACCTCCGTATTCCTCTTTCCCCTCCCCCTGTACCTTCCTGTGGTAAGGATAAAATGAGTTGGACATGTCTGTGCATGTAGAAGAGGGAGCACCCAGCTTTGTTTGCTGAGTTTCCTCCTTCTCAAGGCTGGCAGAACGCATTTCAAATGACATCAGAGTTCAAGTGCAATAACATGGCTCTCCTCTGCCTTTTCATCAAGCAGCTCAGCCCAGCTTTGTCGGCGTCAGCACAGCCTCCACCCGCTTAAATATTCTCTGCAAAGGTGGAGAAGGGGGGCTTTGGCATCTTTGAAACTTCTGGGTTACATTATGCTGTCTGATTTACCTCAATCCATAATCACGTTTTCCCTGCTCTGGGCAGGAATTCTAGCAAGCCACGTTGGTCCTTTCAGCTTGTTGCAGTGGCAAGAACCTTGAAGAACCTTCAGTTCTGTGTCTTTGGATAGATTTTTTAAAAATGGTTAAAATATGTAAAGCCAACCATACTCTTAATGTAGATGGGTTTGGAGGTTAAGTTCACTCACAACCCTTTCAGAGGTTCAATTTCCAGCTCTGACATGGTGACTCCCAACTGCCTGTGACACCCTGGTCTGATGGCTATAGACTCCTGTTTGTAGACAGAACCCTTAAATTCAGGAGGACAAACACATATACCCACTACAGAAATATATCTTAAACTTTGGGACTTAATGTGGTAAAAGTTAGAAACTCTCTTTGGTAAGAAAACGTTGAAAACGTACCATGGTCATATTATACACTGTTGCAGTATGTGTGTCTGTTAGAGCAATCCTACTGCCTCAACCTCCCAAGTGCAGGAAATACAGTCATGTGCCACAGCACCTAGATATGATCATTTTCATGCGAATTTACCATATGCCAATTTAATGAGCAGTCTGGAAATACAAGTTTAACCTTTTCAACTTATCTGCTCATGAAATTAATACACAGTAGAAGGAGATGTAGTGGATAAAATAGTAAAAATAAAGATAACAACCACCTAGTAAACGGACTGTTCTGCAATAAACTCTATTTTTCTTTTTGACATCATATATATACATATATATGCATGTATGTATATGTGTTTTATGTTTATATATGTTTATGCATATATGTGTGCATACACATATGTATGTGAATATATTTTTTAAGGTTAGATTATCCTGCATGGCCTAATTATTTTCAGTTAGCAATTTCACAAATATTATATCATTATAGATTAAAAAATACTATATCTAGGCCTTGGAGAGAGCTCAGAGCATCAGAGTACTGGCTGTGAAATCAAGAGATCCTGAGTTCATATCTGAAGCCACCCATGTAAAGTCATGTATGGCCACATGTTCCTGTAATCCCATGTCATTGGGTGGAGACAGATTGCATCATGCAACATACACTCCATGTCAGTTACTATGGATGTTACAGAGAACACTAGGAGGAATGTATATAAATGTGAGCTTGAATTTGTGATTCTCTCCTGAGGATGGGTTCTTAGAAATAGTATTAGTGGCATACAAGTTTTAAGTCCCATTTTTTTTCCCCTTCTAACTTGTAGCCTTTCTTTAGTTAAGCAAAACTGCAGGAGGGTCCAGGGCACCCTGTCTGAATCATGAGGACTGCCACCTTAAAGAAAAACGAGCAGTCATTAGAAAATGTGAGACCGATAAGTGGTGTGCTCCAATATATGTCCCTCTAGTCTCTCTTATTGATGTTTTTCTTTGACAGTTCCATTCACATATAGGAGAATTCTATTTACCCCATAATTTTATCTTACTGTCACAATTGCCAACCCTTCCCCTTCCTGACAAGCCACTTTCCCACCTTGATGCCTTTTTGTTTTCTTTTGTGAGCCAACAAGTTTAACTGTGGTCATCGTTGAGGTGTTGGGTATGCAGTAGAGGTTGGTGGGTTCTCCAGTGGGGACTTGCTGAAGAAAACAGCCTTCAACATCCATCAATAGCCAATAGTTCCCCCAGAGAAGGGCAGGACAATGGACTATTTTCATGGATGACTCAGGCTGCTAACTAGGAAGCCTAGTTGATATGGAAAATGCAGAGCAGATTCCATTAGAGTGATTGAGATGAGATGATGTAGGATGACATAGGAGTGTGGGAGGGGTGAGGTGGGACCCTGGTAGGTTATGAGTATCTTTAGCATTAGAGTCAACAATATTTAGTGCACTGGTGGTGAGGTATTGAAAGGAATGAAGTTAAAGTGGCCACCAAGGGCTTTGGCCTGAGACATTAGAAGGACAGAGCCCTGGCAAAGATTGAAATGGGGTAGGTGAAGACAAACAGGTGTAAAGGTAAAAATGGTGCTGAACATTTCCATGAGTGTTTAAAGGTCAATCACCTTCTAAGTACAGATGTCTAAGTAACATGTCTTGATGAGCATTTTTGGGGACATAAGCCTACAGAAGTAAATTTCCATGTGTAATACCATAAAAAATTTGCTAAGTTGAGATTTACATGCACATTACTCACATTTAATACTTATTTTTGCAGTTGTTTAGAACTTAAACCAGTAAAAAAAAAATTTGGAGAAAAACAATTGTTGACAGAGGTTTCTGTCTTGCCTGGTGCCACTAATCAGTCCCAAAGAAACACACAGAGGCCTACATTAATTATAAACTGGTTGGCCTGTTAGATCAGGCTTTCTTATTAACTAATTCTTACATCTTACATTAACCCATAATTCTTGTTTGTGTTAGCCACGTGGTTTGGTACCTTTTATCAGTGAGGCATTCCCATCTTGCTTCCTCTGTGTCTGGGTGATGACTGCAGACTGAGCCTTTCCTCTTCCCAGAATTCTCCTGTTCTGGTGGCCCCACCTTACTTCCTGCCTTGTTACTGGCCAATCAGCATTTTATTAAACCAGTACAAGTGACAAATCTTTACAGGGAACAAGACCATTGTCCCATAGCAAAGGATAGTTTAATCATTGGCATTGTTTAGTGTTGTTGGGTCATGGTATTCATAAACAGGATTTTTTTTTTATTTAGTGACTAAGTTATTTTCAAGAAACCTTTCCACAGGCATTATACCCTTGTGTTGCTTGTGCCCCAACTGCACTCCTCCAGTCTCCCTGGCCCTTCTGACATGATTGTTATACACATGGATTTACTTCAAAGGTTTCATATATTGATGAATTTATGATGGAATTGATGAATTTTGAGCTACAACATGTAGAACCAGCTCTAGCAGTGTGTTCACAAAAGTAAGGTAACGTTAACAACCGCCCCTGCTCACCAAAGTACAAATAAGCCATGTTAGCACCAAACTAAGGAATTCATTTGGGGAAGTATAGCTGTGGCTTTAGGGGAGAATGCTTAATAATGCATAGTTTTCTCATCGTTAAGTTTTTACCACTGTTCTTCCTTGTCATAGTTAGAATTAACAATACATTAACTCTATTGGTATCAAGGCATGAAGCCAGAAAATTCTCATATTCTGTTCCTTCGTTGGTCTGACAGAGGAAAAACAATGTGTGAGAGCTACAAGACCAGAAGTTTCTGTAAAATTAAATTCCCCTTGATCATTTGCATAAAGTCTTCCTAACTGAGGATTCAATTTTCATTGCTACCTATTCAAAAATTAAAATTCTCTCCTGCCGAGAATTTGCTTTGTAAGCAGTATATATAACTATAAGTGAAGTATAGAATAAAATTGGGTTCATGTATTCTATGAATCTCATAAAATATTTCACCACCCCCAAATAAAATTACAAGTTTTTATTTCAAGTTATAACAGAGAAGAAATAAATTTTCCCATTAAAATAATGAGTCAACATTTTGGATTGGTTGATTATGTAGAGAGAGGAGTTAGATAACCACACTGGAGAAAGACTTGGTTTTCTTTTGGATGTGAGGTATCCATGTGGATGATGATTTTTTTCAAAGCTCCTATGAGCGTGTGCTCCAAGGAAATCAGCACACTGGGCAATTAGTGCTATCACCCGAATAGCATAAAAATTAGTCATTGAACAAGACAGAAATCCCTTCACTGTCAAGCTCATTCAGGAAATGAACCTTGCAACGAATCTGGCTTACATGACCTCCCCAATACCAATTTCTTCACGTGAACTTGGCTTCTCAATGCTCAACGCTACAAGTCCATGTTGACGAGCCATGGAAGATCTGGAATTCAGTATCATTTCTCTTGCCTCTATGGAAAGTGTGGAAAGTGACATAAATCCCTGTTAAATGAAGAGGCAATGGAAAGTTTATAGCTGAAACCTGATGGGAAAATTGCACAGGCGTGATTAAGACTACAGTGTAAATGATTTCTTCCTTGTTTTTATATATTGTAGTAATTTTCAGTTTTTTAAGATTAATATTTAGGAAGTGGTTTCCTATGCCAATGCTTCTGTAAAGCAAAGGACATGGTCAACAAGACAAAACGACAGCCTACAGAATGGGAAAAGATCTTCACTAACCCCACATCAGACAGAGGTCTGATCTCCAAAATGTACAAAGAACTCAAGAAATTGGACACCAAAAGATCACATAATCCAATAAAAAAATGGAGTACAGACTTAAACAGAGAACAGTCAACAGAGGAATCTAAAATGGCTGAAAGACTCTTAAGGAAATGTTCAACATCCTTAGTCATCAGAGAAATGCAAATCGAAACAACTCTGAGATTCCATCTTACACCTGTAAGAATGGCCATGATCAAAAACACTGATGACAATTTATGCTGGAGAGGTTGTGGGGAAAAGGGAACATTTCTGCATTGCTGGTGGGAATGCAAGCTGGTACAACCCCTTTGTATGTCAGTGTGGTGATTTCTCAGAAAATTAGGAAACAACCTTCCTCAAGACCCAATAATACCACTTTTAGGTATATATCCAAAGGATGCTCAATCATGCCACAAGGACATGTGCTCAACTATGTTCATAGTAGCTTTGTTTGTCATAGCCAGAACCTGGAAACAACCTAAATGCCCCTCGATTGAAGAATGGATAAAAAAATGTGCTACATTTACACAATGGAGTACTACACAGCAGAAAAAAATAACGACAGCTTGAATTTTTCAGGAAAATGGATGGAACTAGAAAACATTATTTTGAGTGAGGTAATCCAGACACAAAAAGACAATTATCACTTGTACTCACTCATAGAAAGCCAGCCTACAAACCACAATCCCAGAGAACTTAGGCAACAATAAGGACACTAAGAGAGACTTACATAGATATAACCTACATGGAAAGCAGAAAGTATAAAAAGACAAGATCTCCTGAGTAAATTGGGAGCATGGGAATCTTGGGAGAGGGCTGAAGGGGGAGGGGAGAGGCAGGGAGGGGAGCAGAGAAAAATGTAGAGCTCAATAAATATCATAGAAAAAAATAAAAATTTAAACCCCCCCAAAAACAACAAAAAGATTAATATTTTGTTTAAAATCATTTTCCCATAATAATATTAAGTTCTGTACAAGATTTTATATCTATAGCATTGAATGTTCTCTCCTATCCTTTTATTCCTAAAAGAAATTATTTGAAATTCTATGAACTTTAGAGGAGAGTTGTGTCTCAACTGCCATATTATCTCAGATTAGCTTCAGCAGAAACCTCCTGGCGGGGGGGGGGGGTTGGCTTTCTCAAAGCAGTGGTCCTCAACTTGAAGCAACCCCTGTGGGGGTCGAATGACCCTTTCACATACTCCCATATCAGAAAGCCTGCATATCTGATACTTACATTATAACTCATGTCAGTAGCAAAATTACACGTGTGAAGTAGTGATAAACTTTGGTTTGGCGGCACTATGACACGAGGAACCGTATTAAAGGGCTACAATGTTGGGAAGTTTAAGAACCACTGTCTTAGAGATTTCTCTAACTTTAGTGATGCGGCAAAGGCCTCTGGGAGGTTCTTCGTGCTAACCTTTGAGCTTGCCACATGAGGTGGGAAGTGGCTGAGGCCCACAAGCAGAGCTTCACACATTCAGAGCTTCACGGAACTCCCAGCCTCCCTCGGAGGTCATGGCGTTAGTGGGAACAGAAGTGGGGACCCCATCACCGTTCCTGGGTGACCGATGCTCCTCAAAGCTGGTTTCTCGGTCATCTCATTCTCAGTCCTCCATTCATGGGGTGATAAATAGCTTCACTCGGCAAACACACAACCCCGCTTTGGAGAGAAAAGATTTTTTTT
Source organism: Ondatra zibethicus (assembly GCA_004026605.1). Lineage (NCBI taxonomy): Eukaryota > Metazoa > Chordata > Mammalia > Rodentia > Cricetidae > Ondatra > Ondatra zibethicus. The sequence continues at coordinate 228,765 of PVIU01000010.1, read as the reverse complement.
TAAAAAAATGGAACTTTTACCTCGTGTCTAGAAAACCAATTTAAATCGCTGACTTGAATTGTGTTCGAGTAGGTTCCTCCGCATTTCTCTGGGAGTGCCTGGGTGGGTTTGTGACGTCCCCACAGAGGAGGTAGCACATTTCCCTCCCTCCTCAGTGAAGTGTGAGTGTGTCTGCAATCCTGCTCTGCTATCCAAGAACAACCTGGTCTCTCCTGTGAAGGTCAATAAGGAAAGAATTACTAGAATGGCTGCATGGGGAATGCGGATTATCTGAGATTTTCACCTACTCCTAGTAGGGCCACCTTGTCCTAGCAGGAACCAGGTTTGGCGTCTAATAGTGTGCCAGAGAACGAGGCTAGGGCCTGCGTATGTTCCTCTTAAAATGCATCGTTTGTTTCCAAGGGGAATAATGTGATTTGCCTCACAGAGGAACTCAGCAGTAGTTGGCTTGCCCAGAGCTAAATCAGGGTTAAGTTGCTCAGGAAGCCATGTAAGTCACTGGGCCTGGGCAGATGGAAGGAACAGACTTGGCAAGTTCTTGTCCAGACATAGATCCCCTGACACAGGAGCTGCCCGTCCATTCACGACTTTCCCAGGACCGTTTTCCTGGGTGACACAGACGCCAAGGGAAGCATGCAAAATGAAGATGTCTCTTGACTTCCAGTGGCCACCCGCCCCCAGCACCCCAACCTTCTTCTCCCCTCCCCCACACTTGAAAGCCAAGAGATTTCACACAGCTTGACTGAAACAGATCCTGGGTCAGAGGAGACTTCAGATCTGAACTGCGTAAACAACGCTGTGGGACACAAAGCAGCAGGGACTGCCGGTTGTCCAAGACTCATATTAGAGAGATTATGAGAAGTTCTTTTTTTTCCCCTGACTTAAACATATCCATCCTCTCTTTCTAATTTTTATAGAAGTCAGCGTGTTTCAATTAAATGTGCAAAACTGCCAAAGCCTGTAGGACATGTAAAGGAAGGTAGGCTAATAAAGTCTTAAAATGTATCAGCGAAATCAAACATGTTTGTGCTCACAGAATCGATGATTCAAGGGTCTCACACTTCTCTGAACGAGAACAACAGCTCACTGGGTGTGAGTGAGTCACATCCAATGCAAGTCTAGACGTTCAGATGGGCAGTGTTATTGAAGTATGGAGTAGCAAGCCATCCTGATCTCCTGGAAGACTCAAGAGCATCAATTCAGATCAACATATTTTGTTTACAGAGGGTGATCAGTATTTGTCCTAACACTTGTGAGATAAACTTTTAATACCACTTAGCTTCTGAGTTAACCTCAGCATGACTTTCTTTCAGAAGTACAAATTCTCGCCAGTTATTCTATACTTGTGGGTCTCCCTCCCCACTGGATTAGACAAACAGATTAGCTTTTTGAAAATGGTAAAGCAAAATGAAGAAATCCCTTAAGAGATGGTACGGGAACTTTATTCTAAATGTAAATAAGAGGCTAGATACAAAAGAATAAATAGAGGGAAAAGGGCTCCCCATGGCACAGTCACCCTGAATCAAATAAAGAAAGTTCTTTTGTGAAAGACTTTTCAAAAAAAAATTAGGGAGTCCTGGGGATGCAATTGAGTGGTTGCCGAGTAAGCACAAAGGCCGGTGTTCCATCCTTAACACCACATAAAACAGAATGGGAACACACTATAATCCCGCACACAAGAGTAAGAGGCAGGAGGATCAAGAGTTCAAGGTCACCCTCAGTTATGTAGCAAGTTCAAGGCCAGCCTGGATGATAAATGACTATGCCTCAAAACCAAACCAAAACAAAACAACATTTTGCACCAATTTTGTACCGGCTTTTGCATATTATTTTATTGTGCGCAGAACCAATTTGTACTAAATACACAGATGCCAAACGGCTCGTCTGTTGATGAGGGTGCAGCGGTGTCTGTTTTTGTGTGCAGGAAGGAGTCTCATCCTACTGGGCTGTGTAGGGGAAATGCAGGTAGCATGCTGGTCTCTGATCCAGCTCCCCAGAGAGAAAGCCACAGCTGAAAGGCGGGCAGTCTAGGCTTGCTGTTCTCTTGAACATCTGGAGCTACATATAGATTCCCCCCTTCTGCCTTTTAAAGGAGACCCTCTCAAGAGAAGTGCAGAGGCTGTGAGAACTGATGGCCCGTGCACGGATACAGGACAGTGGGGGGTGGAAGGGCTGAAATGCAGGAGTCACATGACTCCCTGTCTCAGCCTTTCTGTGTTCATGGCTTTCTTCCCTGAAGACCCTATGGGGATTTTTTAAGAGACCGAAGAACTTACATGTAGCGCTTGTCTGAGTAAATGGGCACTCCATGTCTTCTGTGGAGGAGAGAGGCCATTTTAAATGCTGAAGTGTGTCTAAAGTGAACAAGAGTAAATTCTGGAATCTGAATGGCTGAACGGTGAGACTTTGGCTCAGGCCAGAAACTGCATACCGGCAAAGACAAAAGCTGGCTTTCCTAACTCTGTTCTTCAGGGCTTGTTACTGTGTGCCATGCTAGTTTTCCCCCCTCTCTCCGAATAATCTTTTCAACAAAATGGGGATCAGGAAAGGAAAAGGAAATGTCCACAATGCAAACTGGCCCCTGGGAACCAGCACTGATTAATGGACAATTTTATGGCTCATTTGTAAAAAAGGAAACTTGAACAGAGCCCTCTGTTTGCTTTGCTCCTACAGTTCAAACCCAGGAGACAGAGGGCGAGATGTGAGAGGGCAGGGCGGGGCATCTGTAGACCCCAGCAAACTGTGCAAATAGATTGGGAGCATCTGAGCATTAAAGAGCCCCGATTTCCTGGGGATTTATTGCAAATAATGACTGTCAAGGAATGACAAAATGCTAGTACGTTCTTCATTTTCCTTCTTACCAGTGTAAACTCAAGCTCACGTGAACCATTAGAAGCTTAGGGATGGCTCTCCCCAAATGAGCACCTGTTATCATCGTAATGGCTAACGGACATCATGGCTGGTGTGCTTATACACTTGAGAGTGTGAGTTTTCATGTGCATGCATATGTGAGCATGTGTGAGGGGATTAGGTGTGCACTTGGAGCAAGCATGCGTGCTTTTATGAATTCGGTCTTTCCTGTGCTGCGTCGCTTCTCCACTGTACTCCATCTGGGCATCTAAGAACAAGCTCTGCTGATCTCACCCAAAGATGAGTGCTAGGCGGTTGTTTCTAAACCCTCCAAGCTTAACATGCAAAGAGGGCCACTTGAGATCTCAGAAGTAGGTTCTCCCTACCTGGCAATGCAGGATTGTTTGAATTGCATTAAATCCCAGGCTTCTCTCTCTGTCACTCAACCTTTACAGGTAGCGTCTCTAAATTTCCTCAGTAATAAAAATGAGCACCAAAAGAAAACAAAGGGTCGCATGCAGATAGAAGACGAGGTAAGCTCACTTGGGCAGGCAGATGCTGGGAAGCTTCCCATTGGATGGCGCACCAGGTGGTGTTTGCAAAATTCCTCACTCTCCCAATGCACGCAGCCATCTGCACATTCAAGAGGCATGGCCTAAGTTTTGTGTTACATTTTGCCTCAGTTTCTCAAGCCATTGCTGTTTCATGGGACAGTTCTGTTCTGGAATTTTCCCCAGTGCTGTATTTCTCCCTGGCGTTTGTCTGTGGTTAAGTCCAGCTTTCTTACTTGCTATAAACCAGTGGCTACTATACAAGAAAATGTCCGTTTTTGTTTGTTTCTTTTTGTTGTTGTTGTTGAGACAGGATTTCTCTGTGTAGCCCTGGCTGTCCTGATACTTGCTCTGTAGGCCAGGTTAGCCTCAAACTTAAAACACAGAGATCTGTCTGCCTCTGTCTCCCGAGTGCTAGGATTAAGGGTGTGCCCCACCACCATCCAGTGAAAAGGTCATTACTTACTATAGAAATTAAGTTTCTTTCACGTATGTCAGAACCATAGCTCAAGCTAGTGTTTGAACAGTAGCCTTGCTTTTGGCTCTAGTCACTTAGTCCAGTTCCTGGATTGCGGATTCAAACAATGCCTGCCGGTGCTCAGTAGTATTTCTTGGTTCCTTCTCTTGTGAATTAGCCTCATTCTTTTCAGGGCGACTAGACATATAGGCCTGTGGCACTGTCAGCAAGAACTCCATGTCATTGTTCCAGCCACAGCATCCAAACGCCAGAAAGGGACTTGATTTCCCACCATGAATGTCCTATGTCCCTCCCCAGACAATCTCTGCATTGGAGGGGGAAGAGTGGCTGGCACAGTATGGGTGGCCCAGATTTGGTCTTGGTTTCTTTCTGAGTCTTTCTGAAAAGAATAGTGAAAGTAAGGGCATAAGCATAGCAGACAGAGCAATGGACACTGTCATTTATATCATTAGACCCCTCACTAACCAGAGCTTCATTCACAGCCCAACGGATACTAAAAATCGAACTTTAAAAGAATCACAGTAATGTGCCAATGTCTTCTTTAAAAAAAAAATCATGCCATCATATTTCTGAAAATTTACAGAGAATCTAGTAGTGGGGTTGTGTCTCAAAGGACAGATATTAGCAAAAGATGGGTGACAGACTGATTTTTCAACTGTCTTTCTGGTTGTACCGGCTTAGCATTCTCAGTGGGCATTGTCTATCTAAATGGCCTACAAAGGAATCTCACTTAGAAATGCATTCAGTAGTGGATCTAGAGAAAGGTACAGGCAAGAATGGAGACCTCATTCTATTTATAGCGCTAAAGGAAAAGGGAAACAGGACCCAAATAACCCTGCTTGTGAAATTAATTAAAATAGCACTTTCAGTGACTTGGCTGATGAAAATAGTGTTTTCACAAATTGTTTAATGAAAACATAATAAAGTATACCTATTAGGTGTTAAGTTTAAATCAGAAACTGCACAGATCCAGAATCTCAATTTTGTAAAACTAAATGTACCTGTGGGGGGGGAAAGTTGAGAAATGGAAAACCTTGGCTTTGATAGTATGCAGATAGTAGAGTTGAGGGGTGAGATTATTTTCCACTTCTATTTTTTAGTTTCTCTCCAAGTGTTAGTCTCTAAGCCAGAGGAAAATGCTTTTAAATGTGTGTAAGTGCATTGAGTGGCAATTCAGATTTCTGCTTAACAAGGTATCACACCATTTTCTTTTATAACGTTTTTCTACCCTCCAACTCCTTATCATAAATAATACCCTGCAATACTTTCAGCTCATGCATATACTGATATATTATTTCATTACTTTGTTCACTAATGTGGTTAAAAAAACAAAGAGCAAAATTAAGGATTTGGTAAAATTCTGTTTTTCTTTAGTTCCTGACTTTACTTCTTGCTGGAATAGTTGTGAAGGTGGTTTTGCCTAAACACATTTTGTAGCAATTAAAAGAACTAATCATTTCTAAGAAAATACTAAAATATTCAATGCACACTGGAGGCTTTTCCCTGGAAAGTGGCGCAGTGAATAGTCGTATTGAGTCTTTGCTGTTTAACGAACTTGCGCTTTGAAAATGCTCCATCATTATGAGGCAACATGGGCTTATAAGAGGATTTCATTACCTCTGCAGTTGCTCCCACAGAGCCCAGTCTCCCCGCCACCTTTGACTGCCACTCTGACTCATTTTGAAGCAAGTTAGGCATCCGTATCTAGGGAAGAATAAACCCCTGAGTGTATAATTAGTAACTTCATGCTTCTCTCTTGGTTCTGACTTGTAGGGAGCAGTTTTGGTTTCTGCAGTTAAACACAGGGCTGTATTGAAGAAAAAAAAAACCATTTTTTCCCACAATTTCCTTATGGTTGACCAGTTGGCCCAGTTGGTTTCTGGATGTAAGCGTTTGTTTTTGCTTTGTCCATTTTTATCTTGTCAAAAGGTTCATGCCTTAGATGGTTAGAGCAGAGGGTTAAGTTTTTCTGAATGGCACTGAACAGCAGACCATAGACACTAGTTGGCATCACACAAAAAGTTCGTCCAGACATCTAGGGTGATTATGAAGTATGGTTTAGAAGAGTCTTGGATGCAATGATATATTTTTGCTTGCTTGCTTTGTGGGGTTTGGCGGGGGAGCGGGGAGGAACTCACTCTAGACCAGGCTGGCCTTGTCTTCAGAGATGTGCCTGTCTCTGCCTTCCAAGTGCACCACCACAGCTGCTATGATATAGTTTTGTTCCCTAGTTTTTCTGTTGATTTTCTAAAGACAGGACTTCCTTCTTCCACACTCTCTTCCTAAGAGTCTTAGGTTCTATAATGGGAAGGACTCTGGATGTAAGAAAATTTAATTATGAGAGGAATCCTCAGACAATCACAGCACAAGAACCCATCTCCTACCCAGATCCTCCATGGCAACCATTTTCTTCAGGTCTCAGATTTTTCCATCTCCAGAAGGCAGGTTCAGAGGTTGCCATGGTTCATATGTCAGATGTACCCTCAAGTGTTTGTGTTTAAACAGTTCCAAACTGCTGCACTCTTTCTAGGAGGAAATGAGTTGCTAGAGGCTGGTCTTGAGGCTCTACAGCTTAGTCCCACTTCATGTTTACTCTCTGCTTCTAGACATTAGATGCAATATGACCGATTGCCTCCCCGTTCCTGCCCCGGTCTCTTCCCCTGCATGATGGCATGTATCCTCTTGAACCTTAAGACACAGCAAATGCTTGCTTTCTCAAGTTGTGTTTCATTCTGTATATTATGACAGCAACAAGAAAAGTGGGTGATAGAGAGGGGAACCAGACTTCTCCAGAAAGCTGAGGTCTCCCTTTTCATGTTCCTATCCCAGACTGAGAATATTTCCAGATCAAGGCTCCCAAGGAGGTCTTCTCCTCTCTAAATTCTCCCCGACTCTTAGATTGATGATGTCATTGCTTTGCTTTGAGGCTTCCTGTGTTTGCTCTTAATATTCAAATTAGGTCTTTGAAATATTTTTCTGTGAATTCTTGTGGTTGATACCTCACCCTACTAATAGTTACCACATCTGGAAAAGCATACTGCTGCCTAAATGGCAGGGTGCAAAGGAAAACTAACGCTCACATGCCTACACACGTAACATGTACTCAAGTATGTATGAAGACATATGCACACATGATTTGAGATATGGCTTTTCATTTCATATCCCATTTGCCACTGCTTTTATGTCTTTGAAAAGCACCAAGTATTTCAAAACCAGCTATAAGTTTCCATCAGGCTTCTTAAAACCCAAAGAAACCCACTCAGAGAAGCTTTTCTTAAAAGCACCAATTTGCTGTTTTAATTTTGTTCTTTCATTTATTTTATAAATTAAATCATTGGGATTTAATTCCCAAAGCCTTTTCTAAGTTTGTGAGTATGTGAATATACACACGGAGTACTGGAAAGGACACTTGGTGACAGGTATGACGTTATTCTAGTGGAAGCTGCCTCGGGGAAATGGGGCTTCACTTCTAGATTTCTCGTAATCTCCTGTTGCTCTATCGCTTGAGCAGGATGCCAACACCTTCTGGGAATGATGAGAAGAGACATAAAGAGTATTCTAGGCTTAGGAAGCTGGAGGTTTGCATGGCATTCTGGGGCAGACCTGTTACCAGCTGCCAAGATACTTAGTACGGAATGTGAAGCCCTTGTTAGATGCCGCACCTCCGTTGGCAGTCTGCATCCCTTCCAAATTCTATAGAAAATATCTCTGTGCAGTCTCAAATAATTAACTTTCTTTTACGTACTCAGCATTGTTTGTGTCTCTGTTTCTTTGTTCAAAATGCCTTTTGTCAGTGGCAGGTTTTAATCAGGCTTTCAAAGAGACCCCCTGCTCAGAGAAGCTATACCCATAGGTGGATGCTTGCTCTTCCATGGTTCCTAAGACCCAAGGTAAACTCCTGCGATTTATTTTATCATTCAAACACACGTCCTCTCTCTTCTACTGTCCCTCACCATCTGGTGGATCCTTCGAAGACAGGAACGGAACCTTCATCCCCAGGAACCACAATGCATTGCAATGTTTAGTGCACAATTCTGCCCAATATTTGAGAAACGAATGGTTTACTATCGATGGATGAAATCCAAGGAAAATAAAGAAAATCAAACAAAAAAGGACAAATCTACAAGAGGACTTTGTTCATCGACTTTTCCTACAAATAATCCAAGAATTTAATAATCAGTGACCCAGAACCTGCTGGTGTGAAGGGAATAAATTGCTCACATTGTAGAAGACGTATTAATTCTTTTGGGCGATTAAGAGCCATTTAGATTTTGGTTACACAATTCCAAAATTGCCTGCTAGCATTGTGAGCGAATCAGTTAAAGCTGGCAAAGTAAACCCTGCTTTTGGAGAGAAGCCAGGTCTAAATTACTCATGTGTTGGTTTGAAATTTTTTTAATGCAGGTTTATAATTTTAAGATCAGTGAAATGCCAGGTCCCTCTTAATGAATAACTAATATTTATTTGTAATTATCCAAGTACAGTTTTGATGTATAAATGGTTATCCTAGGACTGAAACAACGTCAGAAAAAAAGCCTCTTTTTAAAACACAATAGCATAGCAATCTTGTCTTCATTCAATACTGTCTTTAAAATGTTTGCAACAAAGCAAAGGTAAATTTTACTTCAACCTACACTGAAATGCCACTTTTTTTAATAGCAAGGAGTATATTAATGAGGTCACATTTTATCTGGTAGAATTCAGCTTTTTTTTTTTGTCCTGGACATGTACTCTACATCAAATGTGTCTGTAAACATTTCCTAATCCACAGTCAGATCTCCAGCCAGGTACCCAAGGAGCCACCCTGACATGTTGCATATCTGCTCTAAATAGATCATCACGTCTCCATTGCTGTCACGAAGCTCCAATTTTCTACTTGTTTCTGACTTCCACTTTTCTTCTGGTGCCTTCCATACCCATCTCTTCCTTAAATTCCTTGCAACCTGGATGGTTGCCTTCTGGGAACATATCAACCACTTTGTTGTCTGTGTACCTGGCTATCAGCTACCTCTGAGTCCATCCCAATACCACAATTGCCCACCTCTTTGCCCTGGTGGCCCAATTTCTCCTTTGCTTTCAGATATGGATTAGGTGATCCCCATGTCCCCTGGCAGAACTTAACTGAAATCAAGTTTTTCTTTTCCATGGGAATCACCCCCACCAGGGTTGGACATATTTGAAAGGCAGTCCCTTTGAGGCACTAAGCTTTCTGAGGTCCCCTTACTGTGACTAAATATAACAGGATTCAAACATTCATTCAATGAATCCATAAATGGGCTTTTGGGGTTTCAAAAACAAAGATGTTGTCAAGATCTTGTTCTCTGGCTTTGGTGAAATCAGATACCTTTTCAGTTAAAGTGTAAAGATTTCCAAAAATTGAGCATAATATAAAATAATTACTTGTATTTATAAACACAGTATGCACACACATGTATATATTTCTAGTGAGCCAACATTTTTGGTTTTTTTCTCATAAATAACAGATGGCTCAGGGAACTGGATTGCCATTTCCCATTCTCTTCCTAAAAGGAGGAGGAAGGGGCTTTAGTTTGAGTCCTTGAGCGAGGGTGATGCCGTTCAGACTTGCTCTGAAACATTGGAGTCACATGGTCCATTCTACATCTTAGAAGAAGGGGCACTGCCGTTAGTGAGCCACTCACTGATCTGATCTGGAAGGAAGAAGGCTGAAGGCTGCCTGGGAAAGTGGTCAGAGGTTAGAGATACAGTTGGGGCAGCCATGACTGGCTGGATTACCTGGGCTAAGCCCATTAGCTGCTCTGTACTTGACCACCAACACCTCTCAAATGGCCGGAACCCATCTTACATAGGGGATGAGAACTGAACAAGGCTCTCTGGATGCTCCCTGGTAATTCCCCAACTCCCTCCTCAGAGGAGCTTTCTCCATGCTTTGGGTGACCCAGTATTGCCTTGAACTAAAGCTGGACTATTGTGTATAATATTTTCTAAGAGCAGCGTGTAGTGGTATATGCCTTGGCAAGAGGCTAGCCCACCAGCTTAAGGCAAAATGAGACTACATAGTGAGTTCCAAGCCAGTCAGGGTTACACAGGAAAATCCTATATTAAAAAAAAGAAAGAACTGTCTGACTATCTGACTACATGACAAGTGTGCTCTCACTTTGTGCACCGTAAGTTCTTTGAGATTTGGCATCTGCATTGCACCCGCACAGCAAATAACGAATGAATGTAAGATTAAATCTCAAACTCAGTGTTGATTAGTTCATCATTAGAGCTTCATTTCCTTATTACACACGTGTGCATGCATTCCTCCATGTAAATACGCTTGAGGTGGAGCAGAGCACATCATTATTGTTAGTTAATAATTACGGTTTATCCACTTTCTGCTAAGCTCTGCTAGAGAACAGGAAATAGGGACTGGTGGTTGAGTGGCTAAAGCCCGAACAAAGAAAGGCGGGGAGCAGGGAGGGAAGAAGCGAGGGATGGAGGAGGAGAGAAGGAAAGAGAAGGAAGAGGAGAGAGAAGAGAAGGGGAGAGAGAGCGACAGAACTGGAAGACGTTCTTATCACTGCTTTGGTCATTAGAATTATTTAGTCTCTCTGCTTTTACCCTTAAACCATTTGATTTGGTGATTTAACTTTGGACAGGTTTGTATTAGAGTGTTTTTAGTTTATGGGAAGTTTATAAAATGTGGGGTTTTGTTTGTCCCTCCCCCCCCACACAAAAAGGCTAGCATTAATAAAGAACTAAAACAGGGTCATCTTCCCCCAGGAGCCCAAATATTCTCAAGGTTTCCTGAAAGCTGAATGTATGCATTGTCTGGGGAGTTTGAAATATTCCAAGTTGCTTTTTCTGTTTTTTTGGACTGTGTTAGTTTCCCAACACTGTAACAACATGCCTCTGAGGCAGTACACTTACAGAGGAAAGGTTTTTCTTTTCTTTCTTTCTTTCTTTCTTTTCTTTTCTTTTTTTTTTTGACCTCCAGTTTCAGCAACCTCTGTTGATGACTGGAAAGACCCATGCTTTGGGCCTTTGGGGTAAGTGCTAAATGGAAAAATTGGGATGTATGTGGTAGCACAGACTCATCTCATACCAAAAATAGAAAACAGAAGAGGAATATGCTGGGTATTCATAATGCCCTTCAAGGGACTGCCCATGAGGCCCTGCCTCCTAAAGATTTCATTATTTTCTAATGGGATCCAAACCTGTAAGTGTCTAACCAACATCCAGCCTATACCGTTCTACCCTTGGCTTTCAGCGACTCATGTTTATTTCAGAGTGCCTGGAGTTTCAGCTGTTCTAGCATTGCTCAGAACGCACTCCTCCGGCAGTATTTTGTCATCCAGATGCAAGGTGGGTTCTATGTCCCCCTAAAGACCAAAACAAAGTTCAACACTTCCAGGTATGGGAAAGGCCTGTGGGACTTAAGACAGGTAGGACAGGTGTACGCTAAACATCCCTACTCCAAAAGGGAGAAACAGAAATGCAGAAAGGAAGATGAGGTCCAAGTGAAACGAAAACCCAGAAGGGGAGATGTTAGACTCTAAAGGTCCATTCCTGGAATGTGGGAACACAGCAAAGGGACAGATCATTCAAAACTTGCTGCATCCTGACAGCTTGGTCCAGGCACAAGGCCCTCAGGTGAGAAGCAGAGCGACTGCTCTGGAGGGAAGAGTCTTTAAGAGCCGTTAGCTTGTGTGTGGTTGCTGTCCACTGTGTCACTGTTTATTCGGTGTTGAGCCTCGTGGAGGAGGAGATTTCTAGGGAGTAGCTCTCTGTGAGTGTCATCACAGGAAATGGAATCCAAAGAAACACTTGGGTGGCCTTTTCGGACTACCTTTAGTTTCTGACCCTTCACAAAAGCATAAGAGCACATTTCTTTTGGAGTTCAGGGAAAAAAAAAGAATCTGAATTTCAAGGCAAGAACATGACTTGGTAAAACCTCAACATTATTAATATGATGATTTTCTAATTTGTCCTCTTTTATCTTGTCTTTTAGTGTCAAAAAATCATATCATAGGATGTTTGTGCAGGACCCGGGGCTTATTGGTTAAAGAGAATTACATATGCATCTCTCTTTTCATCTTAGAATGTAAAAGATCAAGAGACATTCTCTTCATGGGCAGGAGTGCCTGACATGTTGAAGGCGCACCACACATCAATTGCACGACGAAGCCCCATTATCTTTATAGCTACATGACAAGCTAAGTGCTAACATGCCAACTTTATGGATGAGAAAACTAGAGCTCGGAGAGATTTAAGAATCCTTGCAAGGTCACATGGTTAGTTCCAAATTCAGGTTTCCTGATCACTAAGCGGTTGCTTCAAACACTGCCAAGGATCCAGAGTAGCAAGCATTCCAGCACAGGAACAGCCTGTCCCCCTCCCCGACCCCCAACTCAGAACTGCTAGAAAGCAATAACCAAAGTACACTTTCCCATGCTGGAAGCTTATCTTGTAAACAGGGAGTACAGACTCAGAGAAGCACCTACAGAGCAGGTTGACCAGATGTCTGCCATTCTGATGCTGAGCTAGATTATAACATTGGACCCTGAGGTAGCCCTTTCTAGAGAACAAGTGTTGTTTTCTTTCATCATTCCCAGCCAGTAAACACATCATAGAAAAAGAAAGCAGAGACCAGGAAATAATATATTTTTATTTTCTACAAATTCCATATGCAGTAGTCATTTTAGATGTATGAGAAAAGGAATACTATGATAAACAGTAAAAATCACCCACAGTCCCATCAATGATTGATAAATCTTACGGTTTAACAAAGCTGTGGTGGTTTGAATAGCAATGGCTCCCATACTTGAATACTTGGCACGAGGGAGGGGGCACTAGTAGGAGGTGTGGTCTTGGTGGAGGAAGTGTGTACTGGGGGGAGCTTTGAGGTCTCAGATGCTCAAGTCACACCCAGTACCTCACTCTCTATTCCTGCTGCATGCATGGCCAGATGCAGGGCTCTCAGCTACCTCTCCAACATCATAATCTGCCTGTATGCTGCCATGCCTCCCACCATGACAATAATGAACCGTTGAACTGTAACCCAGACCCAAATTGAGTATTTTCCTTTATAAGAGTTGCCATGATCATGGTGTCTCTTTACAGCAAGAGAAACCCTAACCAATTAATCTAATATTTGCAACGTTCTTCGACTACTTTTCCGTTGCTATAAATTAAGCATCTTTCATTTCCTTGACAATTTTTTTTGGTAAACACTTTTGCTGTCTTCTATATTTTTCATCATGTAAATGCATAATAATTTAATTAGTCTTTTTCCTATTTTTAAGATGTGGGTTGTTTCTACTCTCACCCTCCACTTTTATAAATACCACTGTTAAAAGCTTGTTTTTGCTATATTTTGCTTTCATATAATTTTAAAATTAGCAAAAAAAAGTTGCAAGATTAATAGAGGGGCTTCCATAGAGCTTTCGCCTCAGTTGTTTACATTTTGCTCATTTGTGCCTACACCTCTCACACACACCCACTTTCTAAACTATTTGAGAACAAAATGTCCCTTATCGCCCTAATACTTCAAACTCCTCCCTGGATATTTTCCTAAAAGCTGGTATGCTTCTACATGGCAACATTTTTTTTTTAATTTAGAAATTCAATATTGATATAATACCACTATCTATCCAATGAATTATCCTTCACTATCTCCTTTTTCTAGATTAGTATGTGATCCAGCATAGTGAAAAACGTTTTTATATAAACTTTTAGAAAGATATATAAGGACCTCAGGTAGGATTTCAAAGAGGAAGCTCGTTGAGTGATTAGACAGGGTTTCAATCTGTCCTTTTTTTTTTTTTTTTCAAAAAGCCTAAGACTAAGCAATGAATGATGAATAGACATGTAGTGGTTCATAGTTCTGGAAGCTGGGAAGTTCAAAGAGCTGCTTCAGAGCATTGAACAGGGTCTTCTTGTTGCATCGCCCCATGGCAGAAGTTCAGGAAGGAAAACTTGGAGTCAGAGTAGGGCAAATATTTCCCTTTTAAACCAATATTCAATGCGTCACTGAGGGTAGACCCGTTATGGCCTAGTCAAGCATTATGATGTCTACTTCTCAACAGTGTTTCAGTGGTTGTTAAGCTCCAGCAAGCATTTAGAGGTGATAAATGTTGAAACCAGAGCTGAGAAACATGCTGTGGCCACTAAGAAAGTGGTAGCCATTTGACTAATGGTAATGTTGGACCTGTGTGTGTAGAGTGATTCAATGACCATCTAATGTAAAGTAGGGAACTTCACATTGTTTAAATATGAGGTAGTATGGCAATGCTTCACAGGGACAATGGCTTTAAGGGAAAAAGTTATAGACCATTGTTACATATATTGTCCTATGTGCTTAAGCATATGGAAAAACTTCTGGTTTAATTTTCACAGTGATAGAATTTAAAGTACCTATTTATGGTTGAACAAGAATGTATGTGGGTGTCTTTGTCATGCTTCTTCTACTTTCATGACCAAAAGCACGCTGGAGAAGAATGAGTTTATTGTACACACAGTTGTAGTCTATCATGAAGGAAAGTCAGGGCAGGAACTCAAGGCTGGAACCTGGAAGCAGGAACCGAAGTAGAGCCATGGAGGAGTGCTTCTCACTGCCTTGCTCCTCACGACTTGCTCAGCCGGCTATGTTATACAGCTCAGGACCAGCCGTCCAAGGCCCTGCTTACTGCGTGAGGGCCCTTCCATATCAGCCCTGAATCAAGATAATGTCTCATTAGGCTTGCCCACAGACCAATGGGACAGAGGCACTGTTTCAGCAGCGGGTCCTACTTTCCAGATGACCCACCCACACTCATGGCAAGTTGACAGAAAGTTAGCCAGCCCAGTGTGGACTATACAGAAGTTGTTCTGAATACATGTGTGACTACCATGGCAGAACAAGCAAACAAAGGGTAAGAGGTTGAGGCTTGAAGAACAACAAGCTGGCTAGTAACGGCGACATTGGAGGAAATGTATAGGTTTTAGGAGAACAACTAAAGCTACTTTGAACAAATAGGAAAAACAAGTGAGCATGCGTGCTTCTCGAAAATCATTGGTTCACACCGTTTATCCCTCAGCTAACAAAAATAGTACTGTAGCCTTAAATATCAAGCATTGCCCTGGCATTATAAACACAGTGGAAAACACAATAAACACGGTCTGTTCTCAATAGTCTCAGAGTCTAGATGGGGAAGCAATAAATATAAAATTATGCATATCATCCTTTAATCATTGCACTGGGGCTATGAAGAAACACATGGGCATGTAAGGCTTCATAGAAGATGAAAGTTTCTAGTCTGGATACAGGGAGGGTAGAGCAGAGCAGGCTTCTTGGCAGAGGAAACTAACCTCAGGTTATATGGAATGGTAAAGAAATAAATTCAGAATGCAAAAATGTGTGTAAATCACATTTCTTTTTTCTGAAAAAGGCAATCAAATGTCTATTGTTTGTGAGTGTTGGGGACCCAAAAGATGAGGCTCTTAGTTCAAGGTGCTCCCAGACAGCTTGACCTCACAGAAAAGAAGTATCAAGTTAAGTCCGCACAAGGAATTTGTTTCCTTTTGAGACAGTGAGAGAAGAAACCTGCCCAATCCAAATGAGGTATCAGGGAAAAGGCCTGGGAAGCAAATACCAGGGGTGGATGGGCAATCACCCTGGGAAGGCGAGCATGGGGGAAGGGCAGGGAACTCCTAAAGGGGAAATCAGATTTGGTATAGAGAGGGGTACAATAAGCACCAAGAGAGCCATATGGAGAAGGAGGAGGGAAGTCTGGGCAAGAACCTGAACTCCAACTGTGCTCAATCTGCAACCCATATACAATGCCTGCCAGGAGCCCACTTCACCCGCAGCTTAGCCCAAATCTTTGCAGGCTTTTTATTTCTTTTCCCCCAAAGGCATGGAGCGGGTCAAAGAATGTGGATATGGAACTATGAACTTTGATCTTGAGTCTAGCCTTCCTGGAGACTTCTGTAGCCCTTGGGGCTGGAGAGGATCCAAGGGAGTCAACCTGCCCGCTAAGGGCACTCAAGTCCCTGCCTGGTGAGAGGCACAGGGCAATCTTGGAGGCGAAGAGCAAGAGAAAACCAGGGTTGCCAGGGAGCTGAGATTCCAAGTGTACCAACCCGAACTCGAGGAACTGGAGATGAGATGGTTAAAGAACAACTCATTTTAAATATAAATAAAACACTATATACTCCAAGTGCTTTATGAGGAAAACGTAGTTCAGAAAAGCAGATCTGCTGCAGCACTAAATGTTTTAATTTTTTTTATATGCTGCACATTAGAGCTTGCATTTTCTTGTACCTCCAAGGCATAGTCTTTTATGGCTTTGGAGATAAAAGATTTGCATTTAAATCATGCTTTCCCTGTGCCACATTTTAACAATAGCTTTTTAAATTCTTCTGTTCCCCCAAAGGTCAGAACACTTTTTTTTTGCCGACATATGCTGCCACCTTAGCCTACTGAGCATATCCTTCCAGCTTTGAAAGTCTAAATATTATTTATTGTGGATGTAAAAGGAGATCCAAGTGCCAAGTGTTTCCCAACAACGTGGAGACGTCAACCTGGGGCTGCTAGAAGAGCAGAGACACTGTGTGGGAGGAGGTGCTTCTGCTCAAAATTTTGAGCCAAACATACCACCAGGTAACTCTGGCACAAGTTGAGGAAGGTCCAGAATGGACAGTTGAGCAGCAGACTCACGTAGCTATGGATGTTAAATGGCCTGGTTGCCTAGTCCCTATTTCTTCTCTGACTCTTTTCCTGCCATTTAAATAGATGGTGTGGGCTGGAGAGACGGCTCAGCAGTTAAGAGCCTTGCCTGCTCTTCCAAAGGTCCTGAGTTCAATTCCCAACAACCACATGGTGGCTCACAGCCATCTATAATGAGATCTGGTGCCCCCTTCTGGTGTGCAGGCCTTCATGGAAGGAATGCTGTACACATAATAAGTAAATAAATCTTTAAAAAATGTTCAGACTGAAAAATATGCAGCCTGGTCCTTTTATAGCAGAGACGAAAGGATGTTTTTGCCAGGCGGTGGTGGCACACACTTTTAATCCCAGCACTAGGGAGGCAGAGGCAGGAGGATTTCTGTGAGTTCAAGGCCAGCCTGGTCTACAAAAGCTAGTTCCAGGGCAGGCAACAAAGCAACACAGAGAAACCCTGTCTCAAAAAAAAAAAACCCAAAATAAATCAATAAATTAATTAAATTAAATAAAAAAATAAAAAGATGGTGCTGTAGGGGAGACTCTCACAGAACCATTTCCTCTGTGTTATTTAGAAGCAGAGCTGCCAACTTGCCACCATCATTAACACACATTCCAAAGCTCATCATTGTAAAACCCAGACGAATAGGTTTCCAGGATTCCAAATCATGATGGTTAGTGATAATTGTCAACAGAATCTTGATTCTCCTAGGGAAAGGACCACTGGGCATGTATATGGGGAGTCATCTTGATTGTATTCATTGAGCTGAGAAGCTCTGCCCATAGTGGGAGGCAGCATTCCCTAGGTGGGATTCTAGACTTCACAGATGGAGAAAGGGAGCTGAGCACCTGCACGCAAGCATCCCTTTCTACATCCTGAGGATGGATGGGATGCAATGCTACCTTACTTTCTCATCATGAAGGACCGAACCCTTAGGTGCAAGCCTGAATAAACTCCTTCTCCCAGAAGCTGCTTTTTCCAGAACAGTTAATCACAGAAACAGGAAAAGTGACAAAGACATAGTGTCCTTCTGTCCAGGGCTATTCGTAGATAACTTTCCTAGCTAACATACTGACTTTAATTTTTTTTTATACAACATGTTTGACCACACTCTTTCTTCTTCCCCAATTTCTCTGAGATCCTCTTCACCTCCTACCCACACAATTTCATGTTATTCCTCTCTATCCCTCTAGATAAAGAAGCAAATAAAACCTAATATGACAAAACAAAACAAAACAGCTAGATAAAATAAAAATCACACACACACACACACACACACACACACACACACACACACTCCATGGAGTCTGTTTTGTGTTGGTCAGTTACTTCTGGGCATTGGGCCTGCCCTGGAGTGTGCTTGACAGACCCTGTGAGACTCCACTGGAGGAAACTCTTTTTCCTTTCCCAGCAGGTATCAATTGCAAATAGCTTCTTGGTTAGGGGTATGTGTGACTTTGGGTCCCCTTCCCTTCTTAGTGCTGGAATTTTGTCTGATTTGAACCTCTGCAGGTCTTGAGCGTACTGTCACAATCTCTGCACAAACACATAAGACTTTTTCTCTAAAAAGAACTTTTCTTTAAAGAAAAATGCACTAGTATTCCCATTGGAGTTTTCAAAATTATACCGATTAAGTGAGAGTTGAAGATAGCTTGCTTCTGATTCTGAATGGCAAGTGCATTTGTTACAAGCATGTGTCCTTTTTTTTTGGTCTTAATTCAAAGCTAGTGCCTAAACCAAAAAAAGAAAGAAAAAAAGAGAATATTTCCAAGGACCAAGAAAAAACTAAGAATTGAAACACTTGACCAATCACACTTGACATTCAGGACTGGTGTGATCTGGACCCAATCTTTTTTTTTTTTTTTGACTCAATCATTCTAAATGGAAACAAAACAAAAAGTTCAAAGACAAATAATATCAAGCAAAAGCGGGGATTAAGTTTTTAATCGTTTGTGATTTATTAGTCATTATATTCACCCCGTAATAATAAATAAGAATTACTGGTTCTTAACTGTGTAAGAAGTTTGCAACTTCCAGCAAACCTAATGCATCCAATCCCTCCATCCCTGGGTGTTCTTATATTAAGAATCAATTACAAAGGAAAAATCGTTTATTCCTTTGGTTTCAGGGAAGCATTGTACCCCAGGGCGTTCATTACAGTATGAAATTCAAACTTGACCCAAAATCATTTTATTCCATCATCTTTCAACCATACCATTCCTAGGGAAAATTCCCCTGTTGGAAAAGGAGCCTGCTTTGTCTGCTTTGAGCGGTATGTGGAGGCTGCACTTCATCTCCAAAGAATGTGGAAGAAATGTGGACACGCAGTGTTTACACAGGCGAGAGTTTCACAAGGACGCGTAGGTCACAGTGATATTGATATTGCTTTTCTCAGAGTAATACTGGCAGAAAAGTCCACTGGAAAAAATTCTTTAATAACTGTTTCTGGTTGGACATCACTTCACAGTCCTGTATAACAAAACTTCTTTCTTTCTAGATTAGAAAATTTTATTTATTCAGAGTTGCGGAGTGCTACCCGGGGACAGCCCCAGGCAACCCATGAAGCTGAAGCATTTGCCTTCAGTATTTTTGACCTTAATTCCTCCTCCCTGCCCCCTCCTCTATTCCATGTCTTCTTTCCTGTCCTTCTATTTTTATCCAGAGGGGACTCTCGAGGACCCTGCTTTACTTTCTAGTCACAATTTACTCTCAGGAAGGTATTCACCACGTCATTTGCACCCATGTCTGGAACTGATCAATTACAGTTTTTCCCTAGGTTCTTTTTTTAATATTTTGGTTTTGTGTGTTTGCTTGTTTATCTTTTGTTTTTGGTAGTATGAGGGAACCAAACTCAAGTTTCCCTGAATGCTAGGCAAATGCTGTACCACTAACCTATACTTTTTGGTGTATGTCTTGTTCAGTTTAAGCACTGTTCCAAACGGGAGCCTTGACGGTGTGTGTGGAAGCCACATGATGTATGAAGCAACGTCCTCACACTAGCTCAGGTAACTGGAGTAAGAATTATTTTCATTTGGCACTAGCTCAAGGAATAACCACGGTACTTATCCAGCTCCTGTGATACTTAAGAGACCCCCCTTATACCTTAGTGACTATCATTTTTGCATTCTTATCACCAGGTCTAAGAATCAGGGACAGTAAATAGATGTGTTTGCATCTACCTCTTACCATCTTGGCTTCTGGTTCTCATCCATGTTCAAATCATCATGACCTTCAGGGAAGGCAGATGAGCTAGCGGTAGGAACATAGGTCATGCTGTTTCTCTCACTTGACTCTTACTAGAATCATCCTCCAGGACTTGGGTGTCTCTTTGGGAAGACACTCACTGTATTTTATTTGAATTGGGAGTTCTGAAGATGATTTAAAAAGATTAGAACCACTTGTAATTCTCTCATGTAGAAAGTATACCTAACGATGAAGCTGACACCCACTAGTCATAACCAAGAGACAGAGAGCGCATGTTCTCATAGATAGTGTCACTTTTGGTTGAACTTGAAACTCTCACACAACTGGGTTGTTTTTTTTTAATACTATCCTAATCTAATATTAGTGTGAGTTGGTATTTTATCATTGCTGGCCACAGATACACTGCTTAGCCAGGAATATCACCATGGAACCTGTCCATGAAGAAGCCAGTTGTGATTCCAACTGGTAAGGCGGAACAGCCACAATTGCTGGAACCACAAGGTGACATTGATGACACCTTTTGTTGTGTGTGTCTCTCATGACAGATGATTGCGTTGCTACAGACACATGCCCTCTCCCACCCCATCACCACCTTTTTGTTGATAGGTGATTCCTGTCTGACAGTAGGAACACATTCCTAGAGTGGTCAGGGAAGTGGAATGTGACACCAAGCTATTTTTTGCTTCTCGGTTATTTCATAGTGCTTGTTTGAGCTGGTTCCTGTTTGCCAAGTGTCATTCAAAAGTCACCCAATTGTTGGTCCATCCTTGCTCAGTTGTTGATGAGAGCGCCATGTGGGGTGGCATCAAAGCCTTGCTGAAATGTGTCTATTTTACATCTGTTCCTGGCTGAGATCTTAATGACATGCACAGCATAATGAGATGTGTGTCTGGTTTGTGTAATGAGATTCTTGATTTGAGTGTCTAATGAAGCCTATAGCCTAATGAAATATGTAGCATAATGAGATGCATGGCTTGAATGTATGGCACACCTCAGAAGGTCCTTTTAAAAAAATAACAGTAAATATGAGAAAGTCCCTCCCATCTGTATAAGGCCCATCTACATTTGTTTGGTTTTTCCACTTGTGATTTCTTAATGCTATTGTCATCTTTGCAATGGATATTTCTCAAGTCAGAAACTAAGAGTCAAAGAACTACCCCTCACCACAAATGGTAGTTTGAAAACATAGTATAGACACTTTTACCCCTCTGAAAAAAGTATGTACCCATTTTTTCTCCCATTAATGCACTATTTGCTGATATGACCAGCAATATCAATGCACTAGCTATAAAAATACTAAAAAAAATCCGTGGCTTATAGCTGTGAATAGTTTTTTTTTTTTATCATTTCAGATGATGTTAGCCACTCAAAGTCAGCTGGATGGTCTTTCATATTTGACTAGAACAAGCACATGTTTGTGATGAGTTCAAGTCTCCAGGTCTGTGGACTTTGATGATACTGCCTTATGTCTTTGAAAGACATCCTCCGGTGGATGACCAGTCTAGGGAAACAGGTTGCCGGAGTGGTTGGATCACCCAGATCTGGTCTTCTATCCTCTACCTGGCAACTTGTGGATTCCTCTAATGGCAAACTCAAGTGATCATGAGGACAAATCACCTTGAGACAAAAGGGAAGAGCCCAAGAGGAATGTGTATTTACATTCATTCTGCCGACCAACTGTAAAACCTGCTGTACTTGTTTGTACCCTTTTCCTACCTCTAGACCATCTAGGAAATCTGAGCAAAAGCAATAGTAATGAAAAACTGCTTTGCTTAGAAATGCAGACATTTGCTCAAAGGGTACTAATACAAGCAGTGGTGAGCATACGAAAACTCACATAGAACACTACGGATTGAAAGAGTACGGAAATGAAGGAGGTAAAACATAACGTCCGGGGAGCACACAAACAAAAATAGTAATGGATTATCCCTTAATTTTTCCTTCAGCTTTTGGGAAACACTGTACAGGAGACAAGGTAGGGAACCTATCTCAGATTTGCAGTAAAATGTCGAGGAGGTTTACACCCCTTTTCATGGGTTCTTTTAAGCGCATTACCAGTTGTTTTCTGCCAAGAACTACTGGTGATTGACCCCAGGCATGAGGTATGCATTACATGAGAGTTGCCCTAAAATTTCTCAAAGACCGAGGGAGAGTTTTAGCACTGTGTATCTCATCTGCAGCAGCCTCCTGGATGAAACCCAGGACACTCTTTGAAAATTTATAGAGACTAGTGTATCCTGCAGTTTAAGAGGCCGTCTGAGGTGGTTTTTTTTTTCCAACATACCCTTGCCAAGGTTTTATCTCTCTCCCATCTCCCAGATTGAATATCCATTATCTCTCAAGCTGCCATTACCTTCAGATGCCTCAGATTTATTTGTCTAGGTATTTTATAGAATAAAGGCCTGATAGGGTCTTCTTTAAATACACATCCTAACCGCATCTCAGAAACCAGCAGTTGGTCCCATCACCTCATCCCTTAGGGCGATGCTTTTCTATTGCACGGGGACCATAAATTTTACCCCCACATGCATTTTACAATTATGGAAAGGAATGAATCAAACAAAGTACCCAAAGTTTAGGGTTTTTTTTTTTCAACTTATTTTCCAGCTGCTCTTTCCTATGCAAGGGATGGTTCAATTTGGTACATGCACAGGTGACCCCATGCAAAGATGCTTGATAAAAGCTTATGGTGGATTGATTAAATGATTTACTGATTATTTACTTCACAATCTGGCATTGTTCTGACTCTCCTTATTAGTCCATCTATGCTTTCACTTCCCTGCCTCCCTGCTTTAAGAAATCTTCTTTATATACCATGGAATATTTAGGCATAATTGCTCTTAGACTGATAGAATCTAGAATTCTTTCAATTATCCATAAAATTTATTCTACTGTAGTTTAGTAGTTCCTAATTAAAAATTAGCTGTGTCTTTCCCCGTAGCATAACTACCCAGAATGTCAGCAGAGGTAATTTTATTTTCATAGGAGTCTGGTTCAAGTCTAAAATGTCCATGAAAATCTGTCTTAACTGGTGTGAATTGATGATAAAATTTGTGTACTTGCTACCCAATGCCTATTCTTTGTATCTATTACATGAGCTTTTTTTGTGTGAGAAATGTCTGTGTGTATTCTCCTTAGAGAGAGAGGATTCCAACCTATCAAAGAGAGGATTTTCTCCATATCCCACTTAGTGAACCATTGACTTTAATTAATGGCATTGCTCACGGGAGCACATGGGACTCAGAAGCACACACACTGGTGAGAATTCAGAGCTTTGGCATCTCTGACTCACAGGAAACTGCAACACTGCGGAGCCCCAGCGGCAGCATGGATGACTCGCATAAAACTGTGTTGCTGATGAGATTCCTGGGCATAGACCTCCAAAGAGACTGACCCTGCCCCATCACATACCACATGCCCTCAAGGAGAGGTGCTTTGTGAGGGGCTTGTGGACACTGGGAGCCCTTTCCCTCCTTCCATAAGGGAATGTTAATGTGCGTGATCACAGCTGCTCTCACTATAGAAAGCATTGGTCATGTCCAGCCTGGAAGAGACGGCAGTATCGTTTTATGGTGATGTTCAAGGCCAGTCCGTGACTGCGTAAGGCCAGTTGGCTGAACTGGCAAGAGACTGGTCCTAAAAATGATGGATGGAGAAGGTAGGGCACCTAGGAAAGGACTGGAAGTGACCAGTGGAGCAAAGTCTGGGACTCATCAATGGAGAAAATGTGGCAAACTGGAACTCCCAAAATAGGACCTTCTCTTCACTGGCAGAATCTGCCTGGAAAGACTGATAGCAAGAGAATTCTTTTTGTTTTTGTTTTTTTTTTCTTTTTTGGCTCCCACCATCCTCTTCTAATCAATATCTCTCAAGAAGGATCCAGAAATACACATCTTATCAATCTCTGCAGTGATTCAAAGTTTGTGAGCTAGGGCTCTCAGCATTTCTGGTGCGGTCTCCGCCTAGTGACCTGTGGGTTCTTAGGGTTTGGCAGCAAGAAGATGGTGACTGAAGCACTGACGGAACATTTAAACAAACTGTATTGGTACCAAGAACAGACCCATGCCCTCGTTAGTGATCCAGCCCATGTTAATAATGCATGGATTCAAGACAGCAAATCAATTAGGCAGCCATCAACAGAAGAAAGCTTGATACCAAGCCAAAGGCAATTAAAATGGTGCTTGATATTGGTGACTTTATCCCATTTTTAGGCCATGCAGAGGGATGAGCCTAAGGTTGGGATGGCAGCCTACCTCAATTCTCTTCTATTCCAAAATGAAGCCCAGTTTCTATACTCAAAGAAGCCCACTGGGTCATTTTCATAACTAGTGAGCTAGCTCTCCTAAAAGGTATATTATTCACAAGAACTTGAAGTAAATATTTATTCTGAATGTAAATATATTTTTCACACACCCACATATATGTATGTCTATATATATCAATATTTCTTCATTCTGCTCTTTTACTGCTGTTCTAGTTTTGACTGTGTTTCTGGTCTCAATGAATCTGGTACCTTTTGGTTTTAAATATCTACAAAGGTGGGTCATATTGAACCAGGTCTTTGTCTATGCTGGCTACTGCCCACAGTGCCAATGTACTGACAACCCATGATCACAGATGGTTTATGGCTATGACATAACACAGGGAAACTCTGTACTTTTACGTTAGGAAACTCAGGCTTGGGGAGACTAAATCCTTTTCCACAATTTCACCCTGTTTTCCCTTTTTTACTATGCCATAGCCCACTCTATTAATTCAATTGTTATAAATATGTATTCTATGGCGAAGATGAGTTGTTTTTGAAGTGTTTCTTTATTAAAAACCAAAGAACCAACAAGCCAAACAACAACCTTGACCTAGCAAGCCATAGTTACAGAAATATGGCAAATACTGAATTTTATTATGGCCATATCTAAGAAAGCGAGATTACCAGTAACATTTTGGGCATGATAAAATGAATTCCATGGGTTATGTATAAGCCATGTTATTTTCACACAGAACATGCTCTCATAAGTCAGTCAGCCAGGGAGAAAATGATAGAGTTTCTAATGTCGGGTAAAGACCAAGCCGTGATTTAAGGTAAAGCTCACAGGTGACAGAGCCAAGCTGCTTGGCTTTTGTTTAAAATAGCGGTTGCCAGCAGGAGTTTGCAGTTTCCCTGAGAAGGTCTTATCAACGCAAATGTCAGGGAATTTGTTGATTCTGCTTCTCACTTTTGGCAAACATGTGGATTGCATTCTGCTAGTCCTTGGAAAACTGTGATTGTATATTTTGAATCATTGGAAGTTTTACCACTGTCTTTAAATATTATGTAACAAATCTGCACATGCCTACCCCCTTCTGCATTCAGGATACATCTCTGTGACCCCTGTAATCAACCTAATTGGGCAAGAATCTCTAAGCGAAGGCAATAACATTTGTTTACTTCGTTGGAGGAATGAGCTCCCAGCCTGGTACCACCACATTTAACTTAGGTTTTATCCAACACAGAGAGAAACACACCCTTCAGCCAACAGTCTGTTAATTCGAATGTGTTTAAATGAACTGTGCAGGCCCTGTCGGAAACTCTGATAAGTCTGTTCTTTGTCGCCTGTGAGAGGACACGGTGACATTTAGACCGCTTTCTTTCTTCTTTCATATTTTGAAGAGCACACGGGAGCAGCTGCCCTCTTCCGTTCTTGAGGTGGCTGGCCGCATGCCCAGAGCTGCTCTGGGAGCCACGGTCCCGAACCACAAATGATAGCTGCTGCATGTTCAGTGCATGAGGAACAGTGCAATACTGGGAGATGAAAGGAGAAAGCAGCATAGTCAGTCACACAAGCCCTGGCCAGCAGAGGAGGGGTGGCCCAGGTCTCTTTTGCAGGGACACCGTGCCTTTGCATGAGTTAGTTCATCTCTCAGAGTGCGCCTCTTAGCACTAGGGATTTCCTTTAGAGTTGGGTGTGCCATCCAGGATGGAAGATGGAGATGCCACATACTCCTTTCTGCTTCCCACCTTCTCTGCTCTTTGTTATATAAACCTTGGCCAGGGACTCTGCTCTTCCCAAATCCCTGCATCTCCAGTGCAGTGACCTCCTTTACTGCATCTCCAATGCAGTGACACAGCTCCTGGTGCCAGGTCTGGGGCAAGAGAAGGACAAGAATCGGAGGATGTTTTCTATCATAGCTCTCTTCACCAGTTTGGTGAAGCACAAAGGTTGTCATTGCCAAGGTTGTGTTTAGCAAGTACTTAGTCAAAGTCATTTTGGAAGAGGCTACAATTCTCTCTCGGAGAGAGAGAGAGAGAGAGAGAGAGAGAGAGAGAGAGAGAGAGAGAGAGAGAGCGCACCAAAGCAAAGGATGGCTAAATTCAGAGGATTGCCTTGCCTTGTGCACCCTATATCCAGAAAGCAATACTGCTAGTATCCTGGGGATTGACACGGTTCAGGGTCGGCTTCCAGAATGAGAGAATGAGCCAGCTGATGCCTCTATGCCTCTAGGCTGGCCTAGAGTGAATCCCATGACACACACTTACACAGAGAACAGTGTTCTTGGGAGTAGAGATTGACAAGTACAGGCAGGCTCTCTACCACTGAGCCACACCACCAGCCCCTTTCTCTGTTCTGACAGGTCTCACGAAGTTGTCTAGGCAGGTTACTAATTTGTGATTCTCATGTCTCCACCTCCAAAGCTGATGGAATTACAAGCATGATTCACCATGTCTAACTGTACGGCAAATTGTTAGAGTATTAAGTCTTTATCGTGATACTGTGTGGTGGGTATATAGTATTATATGTTTGTCCAAACCAATAGGATGTTCAGTGCCAAAAATAAACCCAAGAATGGACTTTAGGCTTTGGGTGATTTTAATGTGTTATTTTAGGCATGTCACTTACAGCAAACAGGCCACGTGGTGGGGGGTGTTAATGAGGAGGTTCAGTTCATGCAGGACCAGAAATCAGTGGGAGAACTGTACCTCTTACCTCCTTTTCAATGTTCCTGTAATCTAAAAAATTCCATAAAAATATAACCGTGAATGCATGTGCAATATTTCTGCAAGGCAGTCCAAAGTATTTAAGTACCTTATTCATTTTTTTTGATACTCATTCTTCTGGAATTTTAAGCATTGTGGACCCTTCCTTCCTTCCTTCCTTCCTTCCTTCCTTCCTTCCTTCCTTCCTTTCTTCCTATCTTTCTTCTTTTGTTTTGGTTTTTTCCTCTCAGAAGCAAGAACGAACCATTTTCTTTGGCCTAGACATTTGACTTTTCCACCTTTGCAGGGAAGGCTAGAAGTGTGGTAGCCTGGTAGCCATTTTTGAGAAACTTTCAAGAAACTCAGCACTCTTGTCCCTGTTCTCCAGAATCTACCTTGCCCAGTCCTCGAACATGTGTGCTGAATGAATATCAAAATCTAGAACTTTCCATGACCCATTCTAAAAATGGCAGTTATCAAAGAAAGTGAGTTCAAGTGCCAGTAATAGGCCCGTGCTTGCTGGTGTTAGATCAACCTGACACAAACTAAAGTCATCTAGGAGGAGGGAGCCCCAGTTAAGAAAATTGTTCCGTAATGCTGGGCTGCTTGCAAGCCTATAGGACATTTTCTTAATTAGTGATTGATTAGGGGAAGACCTAGCACACTGTGGGTGGGGCAGTCCTTGGTCCAATGATCCTGGGTTTATAAGGAAGTAGGCTGAGTAAGTCAAGAAGAACAAGCCAGTAAACAGGACCCTTCCACGGTCTCTGTATCATCTCCTGTCTTCAGGTTCTTGCCTTGCTTGAGTTCCTTTTCTCAATTCCTTCGATGATGAACTGTGGTATGGAAGCAGAAGCCGAGTAAACCCTTTCCTCCCCAACTTCCTTTAGGTTGTGGTGTTTTTCATCACAGCATTAGGAACCCTAACTAAGACAAGGCCATATTAACCAGAGAGCCTCAATCGATCAGGGATCCTAAGCAGCGATGCTCTTGGGTAGACTCTCAGAACACATGGACCGTTACTCACAAGTTCTTTCCTTCTCACTCGAGGGGTTCTTGTGCACATGACATATGACTGTAGACAGCTGCGGGGCTCATTTTCTTTTGTGTGCTATTCCTCTATTTCCTAGCACGACCCTGCTGACTTCAATCAGTTGTTGAGGCCTCTGATGAATTTCCTCATCCTAGTGTTCATATGGTCACCTAGATCCCTTGCTAGCCTTATATGGGTCTTCCCCCCCCCCCAATTGATTATTACATTAATCCCAAACAAACTCGTCTAAAAGCAAAACCAGGAATACACCTGGGATATCTATGGCTGTAACTCCAAATGGAGCTAGTGCTCATCATTGTCAGCGGGATACTGTCCCTGTCTCCCCTCAGAAGCACTGTTTGCCATGAAGCAGTGACTGTCATGAATGACAGCTGGCAACTTTAGTATTCTCAGAGATTAAAAACTGTCTGCTGAAAACCACTCACCTCAGAAACATTCTATCATGGGTTCTCACCAGCAGGGTGTGTGTCAAGCACCCCTCCCTCGGTGATAGTTTTTTTTTTTTCTTTTTAAAGTCTATTTTGATTGGGCCAAAAATGTTGTCCTTCTCGCTGTCACAGTGAGTTTAGACCTACCTGACTTACAGTGAATGAATTCTTCTCAGGAAAGAGGGTCGGAGAGACACCAAACATGTCGCCACCACTACACACCTTGCTGGCCATCTTCTCTGATAGAGCATCAGAAGTGGTGGGAGAAGATCCAACCTAAAATGGAGCCCTCCTCCCATGCAGCGGTTACTCTATACCAGGAGCCATGAATGTGGAAAAGGAAATGTGGTATAGTGGGCACTGCAGTGCCTCCTCCTCTGATTTATCCCTCAAGCCCTCCAACAGGCAGAGCCCCAGGCCTCTGGAGAATCTGGGGACAGTTAGTGCCTCATGCTGAAGCTCTGTCTGCTGCCTGGGTTCTGATGTCTGAACATTGAGGCTGCTTCTCTCATCAGGAATCCCTTCTCCCATCGTGAGCATCTAGGGATGTCCTGGTGATTAGGAAACTCAGCTGGGAACCAGTGTCGGCATGGAGTCCATCCATTACTCATCCACGAAGCTTCATAGAGTTCTCTCTAGTTGGCAGCTTGATCAGGTCTCCACCCTCTTCTCCCATGCTACCCACTCAGCTGGGCTTTCTGAGCTAGACCAAAACAATATTCAGTCCTACTCAGCTCCTAGAATCACCCCCTGCTAGCCTTCTTATTCATGCACTGACTTATAGCTGAAATTATTTGTGTGTATTGGCTTACTCGTTTACTATCTGTATTTGCCACTACAGAATAAGTAAGAGGCTGGCAGGCACCTTTCCCCCCCCCCCCTTGTTCTCAGCTCCATCCTAGAATACTGCCTGGCTCATGCTAGGTATCCAGTAGCTATTTATTTGGAACGTCAAGAAACAGATGAATGGACAAACAAAATTGTAGTAGGTATAGAACTTAGGCCATAAATTTGGGACCCATATTACACACATACTTAAACATGTGTTCTGTTAAAAATCATGACTGTCAATCATTTTAGTACATGAATAAAGATGTTTTGCAAAGGCCTTATACCACGACCTGCATTTTGTTTTCATGTTATGGGTCTTGTATCTCTTCATTTCCTTCTGCTTCATGCCTTGGTTTATAATTTCTCTCCCTAGAATGGTGGCCACACTGACAAGAGCACCTGAGGAATAAAATAGCATATTTGAAAGTGATTTCACCAAGTAAAGCCAAATAGAAAGCACAAATTAAGGTGTCTAGAGCCCTGACATTAGCTCTGAATAAGTTCATCAAGAAGTCTTAAAACAAAGCCAGAGTTGAAGCAGTCTCTCTCCCTCTCCCTCTCTTCTATTCTTCCCGTTTCTTTGTACAGAAAACACAAATCACCAGGAATTGGATTTGCTGTTTTGAAGAAGGTTTATTTTTAGATTTGAACCCTTGGCGGAAACGCAGCTCAAGGTCACGACATCCACAAACAAGGGCAAATAAAATCAGAGATGCTGGTTTCCCCCATTACATCCCTCGTTAGCTGTATCTGGCTCCTCTGTCTTTGAGGTGTCTGGAGGCTGTGGGCAGGACAGAGCCACGCAGAACCAGTAGCCTGCCTGCTCACGAGGCTCTGCTACCCCTCAAGTGCCGTGGGAATTCCTTTCTGCCTGACTGAAATGTCTAGTCTATAAAACCGGTTAGTAAAACATACTGTAATTTGGGATTTGGTAATACAGGCTTCATTTTGACAGAACCCAGGCTGACCTACAGCATTATGTCACGAACAGATGTGGATTCTAGAGGCCTGGAATGATTAAAAACTTGCTCAGAAAGAGGGAAACTTAGTCCTAAGATGTCTTCGGGCTTCCACAGTTGAGGTATTCACGCCTCTTTCACCCTGTGTAGTCCAAGCAACAGATGCTTGTGAAGCAGCCTCATCTCTCCGGATGTGTGGATGGTCTAGTGACTGCACAGAAGGAAAACATTTAAAGAGCTTTATGTGTAATTAAGACGCCCTGGAATGCATGACATTTAAATAAACGAGAATTCCAATAGGTTAAAAACCATGACAAGTCAATCAAGGTACTAAATCCTCAACTTTTACACTAAGAGAAGAAAAAAAATAGCATTGTAGCTGTGGTTTTATTGAGGCAGAATCAGTGCATTAGGTGTGGAGTTATGTTGAAGACTGACAGGGAAATCACCGTGTGAAAGCACATTTCAAACTCTAAAGAACTAAGAAAATATTGCCTATATAAGCATTAATGGCTATGAGCTGGGCAAAATAATGCTAAGCAACTATGTTTATTGGCAGAGTATTTTGCATGGGCCGTGTAATGCTTTGCATTTTTGATAATTCTTCAAATTGCAATCATAACTGAGTCCCACTTTAGACCTACATTGATCAGTTACTTTAAAAGCCAATTTATATTTGATGTAAGAACCTAGGAAGGATAGAATAGTTAAAATATGTATACATACATATATAAACATGTATATTTGTATGGAAAGATAAATGCAAATATATATATTTCATGGTATAATTTTAGGTAGAGGAGTTTAAATACATATACACAAGCATAAAATATATCCATATTTATGTTTGCATATATACATACAAATGTAAATATATATTTCATGATTTAATTTTAGGTGTATGCTACATATAGCTTATAGGGCAACTTTAGCAAACTCAAAGTTAAAATGTGTTTAGGTAGAGTTCTCTCAAAATAAATTATACTATCTTACCCGATAAGTAAAACCCATGCCAGGTAGACAAGGAACCAAACTGATGCTAGCCACTTGTTTATTTGTAAGGTGAAGTGCATCTAAACAGAATTGGTCCTTATTTCAGTGACATCACTAAGGTGACCTCTACCATCAAATTGGAAAATCATGATAGCGACAAAATAAAAAGTTAATTTATCCTTGTTTGAAAGTTATAGTTAATGCTAATTAAGGGAATTCTTTGAACTAAGGACATAACTAAGCCATGTTTTCCAGCTGACAATCAGTCATTGAACACTCTAGGTTGTTGTTCGCTGTACCGAGAATGAGACAAATACTAACTGTGCCCTCTAGGAACTTGAATGCCAGTAAAGGGAAGAAAAGATGAAATAGCAGTTTTCTAGGGTTTACTTGCTGTCAGCTCATCAATGGTGGTGAGACAGTCAAACTAGAAAGCTGTCCCAGGGAAATGGATTCTTCATAATAAAACAAAAGACTTAAGGATACTGGTGCTTGGAGACACAAGACAATGGCTTTCAGTATGCCTCTGAGTGTTTCCAGCCAATTTGCCAGTACCCTTTCTAAGATTTACTGGAACTCATTCCCTATGGTGGGATGCCATGTTCATTTTTAATGCAGTGGAGGAGGGACTTGGTCCTGGCCCAACTTAATGTGCCAGACTTTGTTGACATCCCATGGGATCCCTTACCCACTGGGAGGAATGGATGGAGGGTGGGCTGGAAGGGAGGTGGGAGGGGAAAAAAGGGTGGAAGAGAGAACTGTGGATGGAATATAAAATGAAATTTAAAAATTAATTAAGAGTAAAACACAAGATTTATGAACTCATCAAACTCTAACTGACCAGTAGACTTTAAGAAAGGGAAGTAGGGAATCACCTACCAATACTTTATACCTCTGTGGACATTTATGTCTGTGCTTTGTTCTCTATTGTTCCGCAGCCATACCCCCAGACAGAGTCACACTGGCGACTGCTAGCCAGGTCACTTCTTGCTGCTGTTACCCCCGGAATGCATTGATAGAAAATGCCTCCATGGTGCTTGCATGTACCAGGAAGGATTTTGGGCCTGTGTCTCAGATAACACAGTATCAAATCTTGGCATAATAAAGAACATTCTAAATCTATCTGGATATTCTGTGGCTCCAACTCACAGCACAAAACTAAGTCTGCATCAGGCCCTTCCTGTTGCTGCAAGTTTGACAGTATAGTAATTATACAGTTCTGCCTCCTAAGGCTCAGGCCATTAAATATTTTAAGAACAATGTCCTTCTACTGTATCCTATATCATGCTACCAGGTAAATCCACACATTTAATTGGGTTCCCTGTGACTATATTGTTCTCATTTCAGAACTTTGAAAAGTTTGTAAGGAAAGTTTGAGAGCAGACAAAGACGCCGCTCTCTGCTATGTGCTGCCTCCATATTATTGATTAAGAATATATCCCAATTTTGCTTATATTTAGCCAGCTCTTACTTTTCACAGTGGACAACCTGGAATAAGTGCAGCGGCAGGGAATCTGGTCCTACCTAATCACACCTCCTAGCTGCAACAATTATCAATACAGCTTAATTACCCATGTTTTTATTTGTTTTCTGTCTACACTGTAAATTTGAGTAGCCGGTGCTGTTTCCAGATGGCCCATGACGTGAGAGGACACCGGGTGCTGCCGCCTCTGTAGCAGAGCCGAGGGGAAGGAGAGGAAGAAAGGCTCGCTCTAAACTAGATGAAGCGAGCAAGGAAGATGCTATTCCAAGACAAAGAAAAGCGCCCTCATTTCCTTTGGAACTTTACAGGCTCTAGTCTGTAAAATACAACAAAGGCTGACGGGCCAGATCTGGTTCTAGCCCTGGAGTGAAGGCAGCTTTGATTTTCTGCTTATCAGTGCTCCCTCTTCAGACCCCAGTCCCTCTGAGAGCGCTTCTGCTACAGGAATGGAAGGCTACAGGAAGACCCCAGTTCCTCTGAGTGCGCTTCTGCTACAGGAATGGAAAGCTACGGGAAGACCCCAGTTCCTCTGAGAGCACTTCCGCTACAGGAATGGAAAGCTACGGGAAGACCCCAGTTCCTCTGAGAGCACTTCCGCTATAGGAATGGAAGGCTACAGGAAGACACCACAAGTAAGCATCCCAGAACACAGTCCAGCATGACCTAAAAATCACCTTCATGCTAGAAGACAAGCCACAGTGAAATTTTTAGCCCAGGAAGCTGGGTCAGAGGTTCCCCAGAGCCACAGAACATCTCAGCTGAATCACAGACTTGACAGATAACCAAATTGTTGCCATTTTAAATCCGCTAAGTAGATTTCCTCAAAATCCTTGGACCACCAGAGGCAGGGAAACAGGTAGCCTAACTGTGGATCTTCACCCCTCCCTCCTCTCCTCCAAATCAGTCCCCCAGTTTCACCCCCAACTTTGTAGCAGATCACTTGCCATGGCCTCCCCCTGCTCTCTGTCTCCATCTCCAGTGAATCAGGCAGATCTGCTCCAAATGTCTTCCTCCCTCTCCCTGTCATCCCAGCCCCCAACTCCAGCAGGCCTTCTCTGGGAACCCACCAGCCAAGTTCAATGCAGAAACAAGTAGGCCAGCCAAGTACATAAGCAAGCTTCAGATCTTTCCTCTCCCTTCTCTCCTCCCAACCCAACTCTCCAGTCTCATGCCCAGCTCTGTAGCAGATCATTTGTTATGACCTCTCTTTGCTTTTTGCCCCCATTCCTAAGGAACTAAGCAGATCCTGGTGGGACACCCTGCTTTCCTCTCTCCTGTGAACCCACTCCGTGCCCCTCTCCTATCTTATCCCCCTTCTTAAATGTCAGCTGCCAATACACAGAAACACATTTTATCAAGAACGCCCAGTAGCCACACCTATCAGGATCCCAGAAGAATTCCTTGCCAGGCAACACATAGCCACCACATCCTACAAAGAGGGCAACAGAAACCAAGGAACAAAATACCCACTCGACAAAGACCAGATATCAGCACCTATAATTACAATTATCCCAAACCCAGATGTCTAGATTCCAGCATAAAGACACAACAGCCAAACCATATGTCTCCCCAAGAGCCCAGCAATTCTGCCACAGCGGATCCTGAGAACTGTACCATAGCCAAAGCACCAAACAAAGACCTTAAAATAACCTTCACTTTCTATTTTATATGATAGAGATCCTTAAATAGGAATTGAGTAAATCCCATAAAGAAATCCATGAAAACAGAACAGTGAGTGGAAGGAAATAAAGCAAACAGTTCAAGATCTGAAAATAGAGATATAATCAATAATAATAATAATATTAACAACAATAATAATAATATTAAATTGAAGAAAATCTGGAAACAAAACGTTTCAGACCTTGAAAAGAAAATTCTCAAAAGAAGAAAATCAAATGGCTGACATACACTTAAGGAAAAGTCCAATATCCTTGTCATCAATAAAACAAGTGGCAGTAGAGGCCCCCAGAAAATGAATTTAATGCCATCTTTGAAGTTTCCTTGTGTTGTAATGTTTTGCCAGAGCCTGTTTTTGTCTTTAATTTTATCTTTTTTTTTAGTATTTTAATTTTTTCTTTCATTTTATTATGCAGGTCCTTTGCGTATGTATTCTGGCTTACTACTTTGTGTTTTTATGGGATTACCGAGTGTGCAAACAAGTGGCTTGTGGAACCACTTTCTGTTTCTTGTGCCCTTTTTAAGTCTCTTTCCTTCTGTTTATTTCCTCTGTCTTATTCTGATGCTTTAGTTTTTGTTTTTATCTTATTATATTATGATAGTTCAGATTATAGCTTATTATTTTCTCTTAGGAGCCTGTTTACTTTCTAATGAGAGATAGAAAGGGGGTAGATTTGGATGGAAGGGGAGGAAGGGAAGTCGGGGAATCGAGGGAGGAAAAACTGTAATCAGTATAAATTATAGGAGAAAAAATTTGTTTTCAATAAAAAGTGAAGAAAAATCCCCACGAAGTGTGGGTAGAGAGTTCAGTAGCAATGAGTAATTAGTCCAGAGTTGGTAGCAGAAGCATGGAGCTACCACAGAGCTGGGGAACTGACTTCCAAGACCTTCAAGTTCTAGGGGTGAGCATAAGAAACACTGTGAGAAATCCATGTTTTATTTTTATTTTTTAAAAATATAGTAGCTAATAAAATAATCAGTCAAACAGTTGCCTGTGGTAATATGGAAGAAGGAAGAGAAGCTCACACGCTTGTGCACCTGATTGAGGCTGTTTCTAGAAACGAAAGCTTGAGAAGGCCTCACTTGGCTAGTCACCGCCAGTTACAAAGCCAGGACAGGCCCAAGGCCTAAGGATGAGCTTCACTGCCTGTGGGGAAAGAGGCAGAGTGTGTGGCCAGCCAGGAGGCCTGATGTTTGAAGGGTATTTTTAACTCCTGTTTTGTGTGAAAGCTCAGGAATAACCCCGAATTCTGACGAGAGACACTGGGACAGAAGAGGTAAGTACAGAAAATCCTGATACCCTGGAAAAAGTAATGTGGCTGCTTTATTCTTTAATGAGGAAGGCTCGCCCATTCCACCTCTTCTTCACTTCCGAAAGTAATCAAGTAGACTAGCCAATAGGCTCCCGGGTATAAAGTGGAATGTTGACCTTGCTAAGAATGAACAAAGCAGCTTCCTATTTAAAAATTTTATTTATTTTTTTATTTTATTCGTTGTGTCTTTCGTATCATGCCTCCCGATTCCACTCACCTCCCTTCCTACCCCAAAATAGAACAAAATAAAATTTAATAGAAAAAGAGGAAAGAAAAAAGAAAGAAGGGGGAAAATCTCATCATGAAAGCGGTGTGACACAGTGGGTCAGGCAGTAAGCCTCTTTCTCCATACATTTTATTTTTACATGCAGCTGTTTATTGAAAAGAATCATTGGTCTGGTTTGAGGGTCCTGGTCTCTGCTATACTTCACTGGGACTCTTCCTGGACTTTGCATTGCTGTCCTGTGTTGTGGAGCTCCTGAGCTGTGGGTCCACAGGATACCCCCCCACTCCACGCTCTAGCAGATGGGGTGGGTGTTGGGGTGGGTTGGGTGTTGGGGTAGGATAACACATAACCCTGGTTCTGGGCCTCGGTATCTGCGGGTGTGGTCAGCCTGCCAGCTCTCCTGTCTTCGCCATCAGGATGGGCCCGGCAACATTGCCAGTGTCTAGTTCATCCTTGCGGAGGTGAGCGAGAGGCGGGGTCGGTTCTCTGGCTTTCACTTCCTCCAGGGTTGGCTCTCCCACACCTGCACTTTCAGGGCCAGCCCTGCTGCTTTGCCCAGGTGAGGTGGAGGGGCCTCTCTCCCGAGTGCTGCAGCTGTTAAGGGGCAGCGGCTTTCATTCTGCCCCAGCTGTGGGGCAATTAGGCAGACAGCCCGGCTTCCCGTCGTTAGAACCAAAATCCATATCCAAGCAAATTATTTGGCTTTGACGCAGAGCAAAAGACTATCGTTGTCAAGACACAGTCTGTTTCATTTTTTATCGCAGGAGGAAATGTGAAGGTAGGTCAATGTCTCCAGAAATTACTTATCCCTGAAAATCTCCAGTGCATTTACACTGGAGGAAACTGGGAATTAGGAGACATTAATCTGGAAGCAAAAGCAACTGCTGTCTTCCTTGATTCCAATGTAGCATGACGCCATGTTTATGGCAAAATCACAAATGCCTAAATAGTTAGGTCGTTTCGGACTTAGCGGACACTGATAGCTAGCAGCTGTGTTCTGTTACATCTCGGCTGTGTCTGGAAGAGGCTAGCAATACCTGTGCATCCAGCCTTTATTTGCTTACGGTCATTTGAAAGTTAGTAAGGAGGGACTGGAGACCCTTGAGATGTAGTTGATGCTTGCATTTAGACGGCTGGCCCTTCTTTTCTCTAACCCTTCCTTGCTTTCACAATAGCTCACTTTTCAGAGTGGAGGTTCAATCATCTATGGCTGCAGGTCAGATGCAGCCAGGTCACGAAAGGTAGAAAAAAGGGGTGACAGTGAGTTGAGAGAATGAGAATAAGGGGCACACTCTGTCTGAACAGAGAGGTGCGTGCTCCTGCATTTATTTCATGAAGATTAGGACACCCAAAGCTGACCTGACTTCTCCCAGATCCATTTAACTCATGGGTGAAGGGTCTTAACGCATCCTCCAGGAGTTTCCCATTTGCTCCTTCGATTTTGACACATCACAGAGGAACTGCAGAGTGGGTGCTTTTAGCAGCCGGCACGTTCGGCACTGCAAGCTCAGGAAGAAGACATCCCTGCCAAAGCAGAGAGGCAAATCACACTGTTATTCCTCCAGTTTTTCCAGCCTCCATGCCCTGCGTTATGTGAAAATAACCACTTAGCAATCTGAAAGCTCAGGCAAGACTCCCTTAGCTCAGCATGTAGTGATGGGGTCACATTTTTGTCTCAGTGGCATCCAGGTTCAGGACTAAGAGGGATAGCTGTGGTCAGGTGTGCTTCTACCTGCCTACCTCCTCTTGTCTGTATGATTTCTTTCTGTATGTATGTACTAAGGTTCTGAGAGCTCACAAAACCTAGAGTCCGGCCTCAGCTCTCCCTTTATCTTCAGGAGCAAAGTCATGCTCTTTAATTCACTGCTCCGTCTCCTCATTTCCTATAACTAAATAGTATCTATAAAGTCTGCTCTCTGGTGCTAACATCTTTTGGTGTTAGAACACAGGGTCTGAGTTCTGCCTGAGTCCCAAGTTCTCCTTAACCATGGCCCCAAAGGCTTGTGTAGAAAACGGTAGTGACTTCTCTTTTCTGCAATATGCCCTTTTGTTTGGATAAACACAAAAATAATTAGTCCAGATGAACACAGGAACACAGTCTTTGGAGAAAAATTAACTTGAGTGTCTTACGCAGGAGCCAGCTGGTATTTCTACAATATGTGTTCTATTCTGAGCCAAAATACTAACAATAGCACACAGCACAGTTGGGAGTAAAAGGACAAGGGCCACCGAGTGAGAATTTTCTGCCAATATGTCACCACCATGCAAGCATCTGTTAGTGGGGAGCAGGTGTGATCTATAGCCAGCATCATTTGGCTTCAAGCATCTCTCTTGTTTCTTTGGGTTCGGTGCAGCTACTGATGGCTTTGAGTTGTGCTAGGGAGACATACGAAAGGATTTTGCAGTTTTATTTATAGACAGCCATCAGCTCCCAACGGTGAGGAAATTCACTCACTGATGACCATTCCAAAGGGCAACATTATCAGAATAGGAGAGTCAACAATGACATAGCAAAACGGTCACGGAACGCCGGTGAACTCTGAGGCTGGAGGGAAGAAAAATAAATAACATCTCATACTGACACAGCTTTCCGTGGGCGAACTCGGCTAAGGCCGATGTCCAGTTTGGGTAGGAAGGGAACTTATTTGCTCAAGTCTCCACATGGATGAGCAGGTATCACTTTCCTTTCTTCAACAGCTTGTCTTCCTCCATCACTGTCATTGTTTCCTGCGTGTCATCTTTCTGGGCTTCTAAGCTGAGAACATGACAATTTTCCGCTCTGGCGACATATTTGTGTCTATATTTCTGAAATACCTTCTATTTATTTTTTGTTTGTTTGTTTTTTCCTGTGCGTAGGGGATAAACGTGTCCATTTGTTTGCATGTGCAGGTATTTATGGAGGTAAGAAGCCAACCTCAAGTATTATTATTACTGAAGCACCTTCTACTCGTTTTGTTTGAGATGGGGACTCCAATCTGCCTGCGACACTATCAGCTAGACTAGGTTACCTGGCCAATTAGCTCTGGGGATCCAACTGCCTCTGCCTCCCATTTTACCCTTCCTGGAATTATACATGCATGCTGCCACTCCCTGCTTTTTAAGTGAGATCCGGGGAATGAACTCAGATCCTGGCCCTGTCAAGCCAGGCCTCTTGTTAACTGAGCCATCTCTCCAACCCCCTGAACTGGTTTCCCCATTCTTCCCTTTGCTCCTGTGGATCCCCTTCAGCCACCCAGCTTTGGATCAGCATGACTAAGGACACCAGCAGCTGGCAGTGTTTTATCTTCCATAGGGCCTGTAGCCCATTGTTTATCTCTCTCTTATAGTATTTATCAAATAGTGCCTTTTCTTGAGGTGTTTGGTAATTTTGTGCGGCTTCCATACCCTCCTGGATTGTAAATAGGTGTCAGGTGGTGTTTTCTGGATGATTGATGTTTTCCCATAGCATTTTATCCTGTACCTAGGGTCCCAGAGCCACACTCTAGTTCATAAATTTAATAGCCGAGAAGCTATTTGTCTGGGTCCAAGCAGCCTGTGGGGGTATGGTGAGAACAGCAAGAAGATTAAGAGGACAAATCCAAGCAGTGACAATAAAAAAATAATAGGGGCAGCAATAACAAAGTTTGCTGAATGCTTACATGTTTCAAACCATATAGGAATTGCCTTATATATTTTCTATTAATCTAAGAAGAAACAGGAGCAAATTTTATGTTTTGTTGTTTCATGGGCTCTCATATCACTTTCCATGTTAGAAAATTGAAGAAGCTATGAGCCCTGTCCAGAGTCATTCCAGCACGAGGCACGGGTGCCAGGTTCCGGGGAGCCTGACCCAGAGCTTGTCCCAAAGCAGATCATTCTGTCCCTTCGTTTCTCTGACATTCTCGTCTATATCACAGAGGACGCACAGTTTCTAGGTCATCCCATGCTTTCTCTTTCTCTTGTTGCTCAAAGCCTCCCAGACTTCCTGAACCTTGGGCTAAGTGCCCCGGGGCTCTCCGAACATCTGCAATAAAGGCTCCATGCCCAGGCAGGGCCAGCTCCCTCTTCAGCTGTACCTGTTCCTCTCGTGCACTTCTCGATTGTGGGCCTTGCTGGTAGCCCATGCACTGACCAAGAGAGAGAGGGGGAATAGTTTTCTGGCTTCAGAAGGGCTAACAGGGCTTCTCCCTGCACTATCGCTATTCCAGGGATAGCGTGTGCTGCTGGCCACCAACTCCCAACATAACAAAGAGCCAAGCATAAGTTCTGAAGATGACAAATGAGAAAATGACCAGAGTGGGAGAAGGGAAGGATGGAAGACTGGTGGTCAGAAAGTGGTTCTTTTATGCACACACACACACACACACACACACACACACACTTTCACAAAATGCCAGACAATAAGAACTAAATGTTTCTATTGAAACCTTCAGGGCTGATGTGAGAAAAGCCATAGAGTGAAAAGTGAGTATTGGAAACTCAGCCCTCTCCCTCCTGCTGCCGCTGAGACTTCTGAAACCCCTTCTCTCTTCCTGGATCTCTTTCTTTGTCTCCCTCAGCTGAGTGCCATCATATCTATGTTTTATTTGACTGCCAAAACTTCAAAGACAGACACACACAGACCCATGCATGTACATATGTATATTCATACATATAGGACACAAAGAGCCATGCACTCAGCATCCATAAATGTCGCATATAGAAAATGGCATGAAGGGATCCACAGTCATATGATATACACATGCCATGAAGCATGCTTATTCATAATCACAGCTATTCACACACCAAGAAAGAATGTGATGTATGCATAAACAAATGTTCAAGAATACTTATACATCACACTGATGCTTGCCTGTACATATATACAAACACACAGTGTCATACATCATGTACACATGCCTGTACACACAGGCACACACAGAAACTTCATGATCTTCAAGATACTTCCTCTGGCTTCATAAAACCAAACAAATCTCTCTGGCAAGAGAGATACACACACACACCACACATACACAGAGACAGAGAGAGAGAAGTGGGAGAGAGAGAAAGAGAGAGAATGGAGACAGGGATATACAGAGACTCATATGTTGACAAGAACAGACAGGGACATACAGAGACACTCATATGTTGACATACACAAGGAACAGAAGTCATTCATCCCACCTAGGTGAGAGGGTTATTTTAAAATCATTAAGGCAAAGGAAAAACTTCAATGTTTCAATTTGAAGTTTTGTTAAACCAGCCGAGGGAGCAATTGAAGCCAGGATGCTGTTTCTGCTCCCTTGGGGACATGTGCCTGGCTGTCACCTCTATCTGGGCTCCAGATCAAGACTCCCTTCTCTAGTTTGGGGCTTGTCTGTTTGATATACTTATAGTAACAGTATTAACCTTAAGTCCTTCCAAAGAGACATCTCAGGATACATTTTAAAGCAAATTCCAGTCTATTATTCAAACACATGTTTGTGATACACAAGGGATTCAAGATTGGAGAGAGAAATGACAGTGAGATTCATTATCATACGGTTCTTTGGAGCATGGTGGGGCATGGTGCCTTTGTGCTTTTAACTATTCTTAGAAAAGATAACTTAAAATTTTTCATTGTATAAGATTATAGCAGACACAATTGACCATTTTCTTGCATTTTATTATTTTGAACACAGTAGAAAGCAAAGGTGCAGTCCCTCATTTATCATCATTCCTTTCCGTTTCAGCCTCTAAAGCAATCGAGTAGCTGCCCTAGTTCAGAGAAGCTCAGCAAATACAGGACTCTGCTGACAGAATGCAAGGGAATCCAAACATGCTTTCTTATTTACCTGAAAACATCTCCATCCTCTGTATCGATTGTCTACGAGACCCTGTAATGAGACCCGGGCATCAGCCACCGTGACAGTGTCCTTGCTGTTCACTCCTGAGCACATTAAGTCCATTAACAGACAGAGCTCTATGGAATCAGTCTCAGGCCAATGGCTTTTAAAATATGGATTCAATACTTCAGAAGGATTTTTAAACAGGATTTGTGTTTGTGGAGGGGTGGGAGTGGGGTCACAAAGCTGAAAATGAGAGTCGTGTGCTGGAAAATAAGGGAAGCAATTCTTGTTTAAAGATAGAACTCTTTCGACCTCCTTAATACACCAAGCATCAGAGAGTCTCTTCCACTTTCTTCCCTCCCCATTTGCCTCTGTGTCTATACAGGTCCTTTTCCTTGAGTTTATGACTAAGAATTAGGCATAATCCTAGGTTGGAGGAATCGTGCTGTAAAGGACTGTGACTCTGTGGACCTCTGGTACTGTAGAGATAAGTCAGAAAATGACTTGATGACGGAAGAAACTGAACAACCCACAGGCTTTTGATTAGAAAGTCAAGAAGCCTAAGTTGGGGAATCAAAGTAAGTTAGTATGTTGGGAAGCGGGGAGTGGGGTCATACTGGCAGAATAAAAATGGAGGACATCGTGGGGTTAGAGAAGCTATAAGGAGAAGGGAGGGAAGGAATAGAAAGCATGGATAATAGAATAAAAACAGTTGGCTAATTTAGACTTTTCAAGTGTGTGGCTCATATATTTTCTCAGTCAGTTCTTGCTCTGCACTGTTCTAGGCATTGCAAATAAAGTTGTTGAAAGCATAGATCACAAACTTCTGCCTTCAGTACACTTACATTCCAGAGGGGGAAATGAGAAGAAAATGCATTAGTGCTGTGACTCCCCAGAGGCTCACAGGGCTCAGCACTTGGTTCCCATTGTTTGAGAACCATTCGGAAGGGGAACCTTGCTGGAGGAAGTAGGTCACTGGGGGTGGGGTTGGGGCTCAACATTTCATAGCCTGATTCCACTTCCTAGTCATCCTTTGCTTCCTGGCTCGTGGATGAGATGTGACCGACCTGCCTCTTCGCCCTGTTGTCATGCCTTCTCCACCATTGCGGAAGATGTCCCCTCAACGTGTAAGCCACAGAAATCTCTTCCTTCTTTCTGGCTGGGCATTTTGCCACAGTGAAGAGTAGTATGTGATGCAGATTGTACTACGTGTTACAAAGAAAAATAAAAGAAAATAACGAGAGAAGCAGTATTTCAGAGATGATGCTGTGCTCTTAGGAGAAAAGGGAGGGGGAATCTCCGATCGACGGTGCTTGTGATTCCGTCCCTTAAACTTTCTCACTCTCCTAGGTGCTGACTGCCAGCATGGCATCACTGAAAAAGGTGGGGGAATTTCCTGCATGCTGGGATGAGCTGGCTTCAGCAAGCTGCTGGAGGACAGAGAAGGCATCTGTGGAGATGTGAGGAGAGATGGGAAAAGGAATGTCAGCTAAGGATGGAAATGAGAAATGCAGATGTGCGAGGGATGAAGCGTCCAGAGAGAGGGAACACCCAGGACAAAGCTTCAGAGGACGGCCCCTGCTGGGGTAGAGGAACACAGCCAAGCCAGAACCAGCCGTTGGGGAGGGGTTGGAGTTCCAGCACTTTTAGAGTAGAGGGACCATGGGGATCAGGGTTGCAGGGCCATTGTGTGAGCAGCTTTGTACCATTAGGACACTGGGGCTATTTCAGATGGTGTAGAAAGTGACTAAGAGATGTCAACAAGAGAATGAGTGGCATTTGAGTCACAACGATCACCCAGGTTGAGAGTAGGGAATAAAATATGGGTCTGAGATAGTCACCAATGAAACAATGAGACAAATGATGAAGCATTTGCCGCTTATCCAGGCAGAAGCAAAAGAAGCCGTTGAGAAGTCAAACACAGAAGTTGTCCATTTACCTTACACACATGAAAACATGCATATTATACATGCACACTCTCTGACACACACATTTGCATTCTATACTTGAATCTCCAGACATGCCGGAAGTAGCCAATCCTGGACTAATGTCAAGCTCATACCTTACTGGTCAGGACAAGGTTCCAACAGGGTACTGGGCCTGTTATCAAAAGAGACTCAGGCTTGATGCTGAATCCGACAGACAATTTGGAATATAATTTATTTTATTGGAAAAGATAACACATCCTGATGGATGATCTCTACAGAACAAGAGAAAGAGAAGAGTCAATGCTCTTCCCAAAGAATGTGTCTTTGTGACCGTGTCAAGCCGTGAACTAGGTTAGAAAGTACTGGGAAGAACATATTCATGTGTAAAAGTCAAGCATTTGGGTTTGGGTACAGTGGGTTTGAGATACCTTATGAGCAGTCCTGAGGCAACAGGGAGGTGGTAAGAGTCTGAAGTTCAAGGTAGAGATCAGGGCTACAGAGACAATGGTGGGAATGAGCAAGATTGTAGATGGTCCCAGTTCTTATCAGAGCTTCTTGAGGCAAGTGCTTAGTCCCCGTTTGGTGACACTGTGGGAGGAGATAGAGACTCAGGAGGTGGGAACTGGTTAGAAGTGGCGCCATGCCTTTGAAAGTTATATCCGGTTCCAGGACCCTCCCTCTTTCTCTTTCCTGTCTGCCAAACAGTGAACAGCCACTTCCACGTGCCCACTCCATCCTAATGTTCTGTCTAAGTTCATGGGACCTTGTGGGACTGAACTCTTCAAAACAGGGAGAGAAATACAGAATTTCTTTCCCTTCTTTAAGTTGTATAGTTGGGTTGAAACTTTGGGGAGTCAATGATATCGGGACTCCATGGCTTTAGACAAAATATCTATTGAGTATGCACAGCACAAAAGACATGTGAGGCCTACAGCCTGAAACCCTACAGATTTAGATGTTTGAACACAAGAAAACAGGCAAACACTGGATGTAGACAGAAATATAATTTTTGTTTTCCCTCTTAAAAGATTTGTTTTCATTTTTATATGAATGTCTTGCCTGTATATATATGTAAGTAT
This sequence comes from Ondatra zibethicus, assembly GCA_004026605.1. Taxonomy (NCBI): domain Eukaryota; kingdom Metazoa; phylum Chordata; class Mammalia; order Rodentia; family Cricetidae; genus Ondatra; species Ondatra zibethicus. The sequence continues at coordinate 184,305 of PVIU01000010.1, read as the reverse complement.
ATAGAGTGATTCCTGGTGCCCCTATAAGCCAGAAGAGGGTACTGGGTCCCCTGGAATTGGAGTTACATGCTTGTGAGTCACTGTACGTGTTCTGGGAACTGAACCCAGGTATTCTGTGGGTGCAGAAAGTACTCTTAACCTGTGATCCCCTAATTTTCCCAAGTGCTAAAAAAGAAAAGTGCATCAAAGACATACTGATAAGATTTGTCTCATACTGTTCAGAAAGAAAAAAAAAACAGACACAGAAAAAAATTGGCCATTTGATTGTCCCCTGTGAAAGTCCCAAGTGACACTGATAGTCTCACTGGAGGAGAAAAGCAGGAAGGTGTTGCACAAGGGTTCATGCAAGTGGGTCCAGTTCCATGTAAGTGAAGCAATGGAGAAAGCTCACCCTGACGATGCTTGTTTTCTAGTAAACCAAGAAATGATGCTGGAAATGGAGATGATTAGAGGGGGAAAATGTCTATAAAGAAAAATATTTCAAAGCTGATAGTAACGATCCTGCAGAGAAGATAAAGATGTGTTTTTCAGTAGGAAAGGGAGACAACACCACCAGCAGAAGCTAAGTCTTTGTATAAGAGGATGGAAAGAGACAAAGAGGCCTGCCCCGCTACATCCCCAACCTCCAGCCAGCCGGGAAGGTAAGCAGGTGACAATGTTCCCGATGCAAGCCAAGCACAGCCTTTGTGAAGAGAGCATTCTCTTCCAGTTGCTTATGTTTCTACATTAAAGTGTGAGGACGGGGCATCAGCAGTGAGCGCAGACGAGTAGAGGACTAATAGCTGAGATTTCAGCAGTAAGGAAAGCTTTAGCTGGATGACTAGGGAGGGATGTCACCTAGGAATGTTTGCCAGACTGCTGGACAGGGTGAGAGTTCACTAGAGACACCATTGGGAATATCAAATAAGGCCCTCTATTAGGTAACATACCAGGTGCTTGTGAATGATAGTCAGTAGGCAGGTACAGTTGGAGAACCATAGAGGAGTAAGAATGGACCAGGATTTAGAGGTTTTCTAGGTAAAGAAGAGGGAGATGTGGAGAGGCAAGGGCATGGTATGATATGTTTTCAGGGCAAAGGCCCGAAACATTCTCTCACCCCAGAGAAGGAACTGGGGACAGATCAGAGGGTACCAATGAAGTCTAACTTTAGTTAACCAATGCTATTTGGAGTTACTTACAGAAATATGGTCACTTACAGAAACGGGGTCTACTCAAAGACATCTGCATCACCAAGAGCTCACCCCAGCATGGGTGGCGGTTCATGAAAGCTGGAACCTCAAAGCTCTCTGCATAAGTTGCCAATAGATCAGTAGGTTGGAGGTTTACTTTTTGAGACTTAACCAGCCTCCTTCAGAACTTCTTAGGTCTTAGGAGTCTCAGGCTTCAGAGAAAATTCCTACACCAGACTCTACTATGAAGATGAGGACATGTTTGTAGTAATAGCCTCTGGTAAATCTCTCATCTTGGTGTGGAGAAAAGTGAGGATCCAGAGAGGGGAAGGCTATAATTGAGCTGTAGGTGCCGGCAACAGCTGTCAGTGAACCTGAGGGGATGGGGAGGGCTGGACCGCTGGAGTCTAGCGTACTAGAGTAAGCTAGAAATAGAAGCACCCAGAGAGTGGAAGAGACAAACTGAGACTTTTAGAAGTGATGCTGTTGTACTCACGGGGGAGGGGGGGCAGGGATACACTGGAAAAACTATTTGTAAAAAGTCTCATGCTTGGACATCATCCTTGAAAATTAAATTGAGATCCCAGAACAGTGGGCTCAGGCACTGGTGTTTTTGAAAAATGTTCTTTGTGATTCTATCATGTGTCCAGAGGTGAGAACAACTGCTTTTATGGACCAAGCAAAGGTCTAAATATTAGGATTTTAGCAATATCTTCCAGGCAATTGAATATGGAGCAAAGTTTGAACTTCATCCGCAGGGGTTAACAAATGGAATTCTGTCCCTGTCACCCTGGCTTCTGATTCGCTAGGTCTACAATCCACACATTTGGTTATGTAACAAGTTCCTTTCTGGCATTGGGGCTGCTCATCCAGGGACCAGGCTCTGAGAAGTAATTATCGAGGTATTTACTTTGAGAGTAGGTGGACAAGAGGAGCAGTACTTCTCAGATTTAACCTGCGCACACATCCCCCGAGATTTGTTTAAGAGCAGATGTTGACCCAGCAGGAAGGAAGTGGAGTCTGAGATTCTGCATTTATTGTAAAGGCCCACAGTGCTGATGATGTCGGCCTGCACAGAATCCCCTGAGGAGATCAGGGTAGAAGCTGAGCAATAGGTGAACTAGGAGGTGAGAGCTTTCATTGACAAGGACATGTGACATCTATTGAGCCCTGCTCAGTGCATCAATCATGGTGGTGCTTTTATTGGCAAATTAAACATGAAACGGTGGGAATTTGCTAACGAGATTCAACACTTCATTATGGGTCCCTTGCTTGATTACAAAAATCACATGTTAGTACGATGGAAACAGTTCAGGGTATATGTGCTATTTCCATAAGGCTTCCAGATGCAGAGAGGACCAGAGAACTAAGCTACTAAACTCTACTATCTCTGGGATAAACTGAAGCAGATGCTTTTATGATATATATAACTCTCTCTCTCTCTCTCTCTCTCTCTCTCTCTGTGTGTGTGTGTGTGTGTGTGTGTGTGTGAAGGTGCACGTATGTCATGTTGCATATGTAGAGTTCAGAAGACAACCTCAGGATTGGGACAACAGGTACAAACTCTTTTGTCAACTTTTGTGGATTCTGGGGATCCAACCTTTAGCTCTTTGGCTTATACAGTAAGTGAGCCATCTCACTGCCCCTGATATATGTATTTTAAAGTTATATGCTGGTTTTTAAAATGTTAGGTCAGTTTTAGTCATCAATCTACAATGTATGTTTTAAGATTTAAAACGACTCCTTTCATCTTCAAGGAAAATTCATGTTCAGATTCAAAGACAGCCCAATTCTTGCCTTTTGCTTTTGTGTGACTCTTGTATCTATGGTAAGGAGAAGAGCATCATTGGTAGTAAGAACAGGCGTTAAGAAGAGCGGACAAAGAAGGGGAAATGGGAAGAGAGCAGAAATAGAGGAGGAGAGGTAGTGATGGTGATGATGGACTGAAGGAGGGAGGAAGAGGAGGAGGAGAGGGAGAAGGAAGAGGAGAGAGGAAAAGGGAAGGGAGCAAGGTCACCATTCCTAGCTACTGCGGTGCTGTGGAGGATTCTGGGTTGGCTCTTTCCAGACTGATCTGCGATTCATTCTCTACCACTTGCAGCCTCATCGCTGACATCTAGAATGGTCCCTAACCTCTAGAACCCCAGTATTTTAATCTGAGTAGGAGAATTCTAGCAACTTAATAGGGTTTCTCGGTGTTAGAGATAGTCTCTTCATCCAGTAATTAGGCTAAGGCCTGATGCATAAGGAGGGCTTTTTCCAAGTTAGGCCTCATCTTAACTCTGCAAACAAACAAGCAGGCCTGGGTTCGGGGCTGCTTTGCTCTCTGGGCCTTTAGAGGAGTCACATCTCTCTGTGGAGCCAACCTCAGTCTCCTTCCCTGAGCAATGATAAAGAGTCCAGAGCTGAGCTGCTCAAACGTCACCGAACCACAGTGTCAGCTGGAGTTTCAGCTATGCTGGGACTAGAGCAAGCGTCCAGGCACTGCATCCCTAGGGAACGCTTTCTGCCTTCTACCAAAATTAAGAAGAGTCAAGAGCTTCAGTGATCGAGACTCAGGGAAATGAATGAATGTGGAGAATGTGTAAGGAATTTTGTGGCCGAAAGAAGCCCCTGATGATTAGAGCCTTCCCCCGATGATTATAGCCATTCCAAGCTTGTCCAAGGAGACCTGTGAGGCTCAGAGACAATCAGAAGAGAGAGAGCACACACCGTGATTCAGATGCCCCTGCTGCCTCTTGCTCACACCTCACACGGTGTGGAAAGATGTGCTGACTGTTCTAGCATTCAGGCGGATGTCTCTAGCCAGAGCACAGAGCACTCTCACATGGGATAAAAAAATCAAAACCAAAGCTCACGTGTACTGGAGCTCTGACATATGTCAAGCGCATAGAAATAAGCCACATTCCCATGATTCGTATGAGCATCGACCAACCAGCATGCTAAATACTGCTCAAGGGTTTCCAATCACTTCTAAAAATCCAGGGATATCACACATTGTGTTTACAGATAAGTTGGTGGCATTATCAGGTTTTCTTGCTTGGGTTTCAGGTCCCCACAGGGATACTTTCTGCAGAGATTCTTTTCTCAGGCTTTACCGGATAGATCAGAAAGACACCTCGCCACCATGGCCAGTCCTTGGTCCCCAGAGCTCGATGCTGCAAAGCTGATGAGTTGGGCACTGCACAAACACAGGTGCGGTCACAGCTCTGGAACGGGGAGCCAAGCACCACACTGTCTCCAGAGCCTTTAGTGTGCCAAACCGGCTCAGTGTTTCAGGCAGATAGCGGAGGTCCACAGAGGTGCTGTCTGAACTCAAGAATGCCCGCCTCCTCAGAGAGCTACACTGCATTGATCCGGTTTCTGCCTTAAAGAGACCTGGTGTTTCCCAACCAGGTGCAGGCGCTGGGGGAAGTAGGGAACAGTAACCCTCCACTCTCTTTGTTCAGTTCGGCTGCACATCTTTTTAGTGGCTGAGCTATCTGCTGGCTAGCGACTGGGTTTCTCCTTTTTACACCACTAGACCCATGAAGAGGGGATTCTTCAAAGAATCTGGCATTAGGAAGAAAGTTAGGTTTGCAGGGTTTCCTGAAGGTCGTATAATTTGTCAATACACGGGTGAGAATTTGAAAGTGCAAGTCATGGAATGTGTTAATATGTGAATATGTATTGGAAAGAATTTTAGAATTAAAATGAGCTACAATGAATGAGTTTATGTCCCTCACCCAACTACTACTAACATTAGCATCCTCACATAACTACGTTTAATAGTCAAAACCAGGAAATCAACCTTGGCTGCGACTAAGAACCAACTCGTATATAAGATTGGGATTTATCAATTTTCCCATTAATGTCCTTAAAGAAAGTACTTTGTGTGTGTGTGTGTGTGTGTGTGTGTGTGTGTGTGTGTGTGTGTGAGAGAGAGAGAGAGAGAGAGAGAGAGAGAGACAGACAGACAGACAGACAGACAGACATACAGACAGAAAGAGACAGAGACAAAGATTAGAGGACAGCCCACAGGATTGATTTTCTTCTTCCACCATGTGGTTCCAAGGATGGCTTTCAGATCATCAACCTGGGTGGAAAGTACCCTTAACCACTGAGCTGTCTCACTGACCCCCTTAGCCCTTCATGCTCTTTAGTTATTTAGGGTTATTTAGGTCCTGTTGTTCTTTGGGTTATTTTTCCTTTCTTCTGTAATCCATCATATAAATAAACTGAAAGAAAAAAAACCATATGATAATATCATTAGATGCTGAAAAAGCATTTGACAAAATTCAACACCCCTTTATGATAAAGGTCTTGGAGAGATTAGGGATACAAGGTTCATATCTAAATATAATAAAAGCAATATACAGCAAGCCGACAGCTACCATCAAATTAAATGGAGAGAA